>KI422666.1:8296-45796 GCA_000473375.1 Anopheles culicifacies | reverse complement strand
ATATGAAGCCATGCATCGAAGCTACGCATTCGATTCCCAAACCCTATCCGCTCCCTCCACGGGGAGTGCTCATTCCAATGCAACGCACCCGGACGCCATTGCGCGCATCGGGGGTTTGAGAAGCGGTTAAGTGCTTTGCAGTTAATTAACTTTGGAGTATGGTGGAATGATAGCACACACAAGCGCGTGTAGTTTTTCAAACGTCAAGAGCTTTCGTTCGTAGTTGTAAATGAAAGACCAGTTAGCGTTGGAGTGCGTTGGTTCGAAACCATGTGCTCGTACGCGAACGGTACAGTGTGAGATACAGAAAGCGCACATCCGAAAGCGAAAAAAGGGCTTAACATTAATAAAAGCTTTCTCTGGGTTGCGTTATCAATACAAGTGAAGTGAAAGACGGCAACCGTAAGCAAATCGAATTTCAGTTGAGAAATTATAAATCTTATAATTTAATTACATCTCATTTTTGTCTCATTTACCAGATTTCTAGTAAAATCCTTAAAATAATATTTAGATAATTGAAAATGTATCTTTAAAGCTTCAACGCAAAAAAGTTTGATGTAGAAATTTTGAGGACACGTGTATATTCATTGTCCAGTACGAGATATCGTTCATTTTGTCCTACTTTTGATGACGTTCATGATAACTTAAGATAACCTTAATATAAAGACGCCATTTTTCTAGTGGCCACCTACCCTGTTGGAGGTATTTTTATGCTGAAGTTTATTGAAATTATCCTGAACATGGCCCTGTTTTGTTGCTTTTACGTGATTGTCTCATCTTAAGTACATAAATTAATGATTTTTCTTGAATATGGTTTGAAGGTGGCTTTTCAGGGTCCTCAGCCACCTGGTAGATTGCTATATTCAAGAAAATGACAATAGAAAGAGAATCTCTCAGAGTGCTTTGCTCTAACAAGAATCTGCGCGAAAGCAATGGGCCGATCGGTCGACACTTCAGCATAGTGCTAGGGTGGAACTTTCGCGACTCTGGGATGAAATCTTCGTGGAATATCATTTTAATTCGTCATTTTAGATCTTTGCATAAGCTTTTGACATATGCATCATTGGTTTACGACTCTCCATGTGGCAGATGCCTACCAGAGGACCGAGGCTTTGCTAACAAATCTTGATTCATGCAGGGGAGACGTTCTGGTAGATTACCGCATCTTTGAAGTACAGCATTTAATTCTCCAACAGATAATTATATACATTTTGAGGAGCGCCTTAGAGTGTTGGGTGTTAAACGGCCTAGGAAAAATTAAGAGATTAAAACACCTGTCGCGAGAGTCGAAGATGGAATGATTTAGAACTTGTAGTTTCAGAACTCACATACGCCAATGAGACATTGACTCTTTACGAAGCGGACGAAACCTCTTTAACCGCATTCGAGAGGAACATTCTTAGAAGGATTTTGGGCCCCGTATGTGTTAAAGGGCTATTGAGGTATAATGATGACCTCTTTAAGTTATACGACCAACTCACTATCGTACAACGAATTAGATTCGTCAGGTTCTGATGGGTCTGCTGGAAACGTCATACAAATGACACCATACGATCCAATGCGAAAAGTGATCCCTGTGGACCTGAACAGAGCAGGTCCATGACAGCTCCAAATTTAGGTGGAATGATGTCGGGCGGGGTTGGAGCGGTTCGGTGGCCGAGGAGATTGTTCGGTCCTCGAACGGGCAGGACCGAGGTTCGAAACCCATTCGACCTGTGCCCATCCTTGCGCAGGAGTGACTATCCTGTTACGGGTTCCTTTAAGTCACGGAAGCTAGAAATGGCAGCACATATGACTTCTCGAGGTTGTAGAGGCATAGAAGAAAAATAATGGAATTGGTAGACGAAGGTAAAAAACCTAAACCGTGAGTGGTTGAGGAGACTTCTGCCGCAGCTCAAGCCGGTTGAGTGCCGAAGAATAATGCGAATAAACCAAGCCTATGTTAGCTATACACACAGAAACATTTAGTGGAAAGGTCCGGGAAAGTGCACAACAAGGAAAAGGGGTCTTTAGAAGGCTTTGGTTAGCTCTATGCCTATCAATCCTTACACATACCTTAATATATTTAACGAAGTATGTAAGGAATTGTCATAATATGAAGTGACAAAACAAACACACAATATACATAGCTAACAAAAACTAGTCTTTTTAAATAATAAATTAAAACAAACTGCATGTACTATCTAAAATAACCTCCACAAGTTCGTGATATCAAAATAAACATGAACACAAGAATATTGAAATATCCTTCATGGAGTAATCGCACGTGCTACACTGTTAGTCGAACTCTTTCGTTTGCCCATCTCGGCATCATTCAAAGCGTTCATATCTCAGCTAGTGGAGACAACCTGCTGTAGGAAGCTGAAAGAGACGAACGGTGGAACCGAACCGTTGAGCAGATAACAATGGAAACTTTCGGTCAGGGCAAAGCGTCAGTTCAGGTCAAGGACGACGTGCCTGTCGGGGGAGGGGGTGGTACGTGGCGTAGGAAAGCACTAAAGTTTATGCACTTTGCACTCGTGTGCTGCTGCACTGCCAGCAATGGAGCTTGTCGTAAATGCCCGTATGGTGTCCGATATGAACTTAAATGATATGCACGATCAATAACCGATGCAACATCTCCAGGGATATCCTAACCGCGTGCATCAAAAGTGGCTTTCCATTTACGCCCAATCTCGCGTTTGCTCTGGACGCGATCTACAAATTAAACGATTTCAATCATTCGCTCTTGGCGTAAAGGTCGGTAACGTCCTCCGAACGGCAAATCGGTCACCGTCTGCTTTCGATGCACGGCTAGGGGCGAATGTTGACCGAATGGCGAAAGAAAAAAGAAAGAAAACACGTTATTAAAAGCAAACACTTTCATTTGTTTTACCCCGCACGGCAAATGATAACGGCGGCTGTGTTCGGGCCGGCGAAAAAGCGTAGTTCGGGAAAAGATATCGCGCGAAACGGAAATAAACTATCTGCCGAACCCAACCAGCAAGCAGGGCAGGAAGGGTGAGGGTGGGGGAGGTGGGAGAAAGGGCGGGTGTTTGGGGGTAAAAATGGCACCGTTTTTGCATATCGTGTTTTACCCACTTTTCACGCCTACGCATCACGGTAAATGGGTAACTTGCGGGGAAGGAGACCGTTTATCCTCGAGGGGACGTTTTAGGTAATTTGTCAAATTGATGATACGGCCGGTAAACATTACCATATGGCTCCGCGAGCCGAACCGTCCTTGTACAGCTACGAACCGACCGAGTTTTTTTTCCACCGCGGCTTGGAAAATTGATATCACTGATAATAGGAATGAATAATTTTAGAATAATGTTACGTTTGTATAATGCATGCCGAGGCCCTCTATTTCCATGGAAAACGGTAAAGGTCATTGTGATTCCGTTTCTGTGTAAATATACATAGCTTATTAGGTTCGATCCAGTTTAAGCTTTGTTTCTGTTCAGGACCCCATGCTGTGGGAGTTAGATTGAAGATTTGTCAGCCCAAAAAACATGTTGTGGTTTGTTTTTTATTATAATACAATCAATCATTTAAATTTCTTTAATAAGATAACAGCAGCTTTGTAATGCTTTATAGAAACACGAAGCAAAGAAGAAAAATGTGATAAAATTACGTATAAAAATACATTCCTTGAATCATATTTTAGAATCTATCGATATATCTTTTGACATTCGTTGCAGAATTACTTGCAAAACGTTTATTTAACATTTTGAAAAAAATGTTTTTTAAACATTGTGTGAAGTACTTTTTCTTCTTGTGTAGGTTCTACAACCTCGAGAGGTCTTGGCCTATGATCCGCAACAGGATAGTCAAGTCCTGCGTACGGGGGAACAGCCCGAATGGGATTCGAACCTCGGTCCTGTCCGTTCGAAGACCGGCGCCTCAGTCTCCTCGGCCACCGAGCCACTCCGTTGTAAAGGACACGAATCGAATAATATTATAATTAAGCACAGGAAATAGTGGAATCGTTGTATCATGACTCATATCTCACGTTTGACCACGGTATGTCCCTGGCATATTCTCGTTCAGCCTTTGAGACAAACAATCAAACAGACATCTTCAAGTTAGTTATATTTAATTGTAGTGAAATACTGTAGAAATCTTTTGTAGATACAAAGAATTAAATGAAAGAAAATTAATTGATTGATAAAGGTGGAAGAATTTCAACAATATTTGAATAATTCGGTTGAAACCAACAACTGCGTAAAGCTATCCATCGAAATCTCTGATAGTTATTTTTTTAGAGATTTTGGGTCGCCTGGACCTCTTTCATCTCTTATCCCATATAAATAGGATCTTGTTAGAGTGTAATGGCCACATTAAAGATCCTGTCCTTGTAACAAAGTTGGTCTTTGGTCTAAAGGTCGAAGAAGTTGTTTTTTATTCATTTTATAGAGGCCTCAACGGACGAAGAAGTGATTTATCGTGTCCAGGAACTTTGAATATCCAATCTCACAAAAAATCGAGTTCTGCAGTGTGGTCCGCTCAGTGCTTGAATATGGCCACTTGGCGGTTAACACCCGTCTTATGAAGTACGACTTATGCCTCTTGGATTCAAATCGCTCAATTAGTGACGTCTAGGCATTAGGCACAACAAATGTACTATCGACTGCCCAAACCTCGGTTGGTCTAGTACATTCCGGGCCCATTCATCCTTATCGCTCAGGGCCATTTAATGCGTCACTAGTTACGCTAATTCAAAAATACCACTTATACTCAACTTAGTCTTAGGCCGAAGACCATTCTCTGGAATTATTTGTATCCTTGGAAAGTTACAATGAACAAAACACACTTAAGCTGTCGAAAAAGACCAAGTTTACTGAACCAATTTGATTAGTAGATAAGTAATAAGTGCAACCCTTATTGTATAACCAATACGATCCGGAAGTTCTTAACGAGATGACAACAAACCCTAACAAGAAAACTTGCCTCTGTAATGGCAAAAGGAGTTTTACTGAAGAAGTATTTCCATTTCAAGGAATACCTGTCAGTTCCAGAAATACTACCCCGTATCGGAGTGACGAAATAGGACAAAAACGAAGAACAGAATAAAAAAGCAATAATACCAAACGAAGTTGTAAGTAACTAACGAATTCCATCCAAGGCGCGCGCTCAATGGCTTCCGTTACTGACACCGCAGGTCATCATGCAATTCAATTACTACGCCTGCCTAGTGTAGGCTCCCTTATGCTAAACAGGGCATCACCAGTTAACCATGCGTACCGTGTTCCCGTGTCCCACGCCCACCTCTACCCTGTGCAATCTGGACTGAATTCCACGCCTCAATTAGATTGCAATCAGCGCGGGACTGAACGCTGATTGCGCTGACTCACCGTCGTAGTTTCAGTGCGTTGTATTGTTGGAATGACACTAAACTATGAGGAAAGTATAAGAGAATAGTGTGTGTGTTTTTTTTTTTTTAATATTTGAAACTTCCAATTCGAACCGAGTGGTAAATTCGCATTAAAGTGATTTTGCAAGTCACACAACTGTAGGCACTCGCAGAACCTGTACACTCGCCTGGGGACACGAACACCTTCAACATTTATTCTCGCATTTTCTTTACAATGTCCTCACGGTGCGGTACCACCGAATGCTGGGATGCTGGGAAGCGGAATACAATCGAAAGAAAGGAAAGAGCCAGAGATACATTTTCCCACCATGCTTCGCTTCTCTTTTCTTCCCGCAAGCCGAACGTGTAGGTCCATTTGCATTCGGGAGTTTGGTTTGGTTTGCGCTGTACCGTCCCCGTTTGTGCGTCAAAAATCTCTACCGTGGTCTCCACGTGCGTCGTGTTTTCGTGTGGAACGGGACCGCAAGGAATTCGCAGGCTTTTGCAGCTCCTGCAACGCATTTCCACTCCCGTGGGTTGGCTTTGCTTACTTTGGGGATTCCTCCCTCCAAAATAAAAAAAGCTTCTTGCTATACGGTAATGAAGGGAAAATTAAATTTTCACCACCACCCGCCACTCCTCCCCCGCATCCAACAGGGAAAAGGAAAACTCAGAGCACTGTCGACCACTGTCGTTCGCTTCGATTGCTTGGTTAGAGTGCCTTCGGATTTAGTAAACGATGAACATTGTATGCTTTTTGCCACAATCTTCGTACGCCGAAAGCTGCTGGAATAAGTAAAGGGGGCGGTTGGAAGCCGCGAGGATGAAAGGGGAACGCTCGGAAATGGAGCAAAAATGAATGAAACAAATGTACTTCAATCTGGGTGGGAGTCCTGCCGGTCAAATGACACATAGGGTGTTGCATTGCTTTTTCCTCCTGCAAGGATAACGGTCCAAATGGACACACACACTGCTAGGTGGACAACCCCTTTAAGCGAGTGATATTGTTTTGTTTGTTTGCGTATACTAGTATTCGCACCGCACGCTATCCATCCAGCGTCCTCTTAAAGTGGCCACCCAAACAAGCTGCTACTGATGGAATTGCCTTGTTGGGGAGGAATGGTAGCAGTGCCAATTTGGCTCCGGAAGTGTGCAAAGGAAGTACACAAAACAAACGTCATACACGTGCGCGTCCGACGGAGAAAGAGCGATAGATCATGTGCGAAAGAGCAAGAGAGTAATCAAATGATGCTGGAAATAAGTTCCACGATAGCGATTTCTTTTTTGATCGCCATTTCGTACGAATAAATAATGCATCGTCCCATCGAGCCTGACATTCTGGCCGTTTGTGTGACATGACTTTACGGCACGACTAGCGTGCATGCTGCATCCTTTTCCCGCGCAGGCGAGCTTTCGCATTGGCAGCTTTTTTTTGTAACAGCATCCTTCGATGCGTTTGCTCATCTGCACTTTGAATCTTGGTTTTTTGATCTCCCCAAAAACGATAGTGGCTCGTTCTCTCCTTCTCCCTCGCGAGCACGCTTTGGAGGTTTCTCTTTTCTTCTCTCCCGCAGGATATCGATTAGCTTTCTCGCTCTGCTGTACAAGCAGGTTGCTTGCCGTGTGGGGCATTTTCGCATAGCAGGTAGCTGCTACGGCACGGTCGTGTAGTGTAGTGCGATCGGTACGTAAGCGCTAAGAGGCTGTCTGCGCAAACTCTTAATTTGGTCGTGATAAAAACCTTATCTCTGTGTAGATTGGCTCCCACCACGTTTGCCGCGTTGCGTACCCTGTTGCACGTCCCTTCCAGGCGCGTTGCTTGCCACCCTCGGCATACACGCACCAGCTCGTACAGATCGCCCGGAAAAGGACTACCTGTAGAGTTGTGTAGATTTTATGCGCACTTCGTGTCCAATTCGCCGCACCACTTGCTCGTATTCTCCCCCACATTCCACACGGCACACCCGGCCGCCCGAGCGGTTTCGGGGCCGACACTGGTTATCCGGATCACTATAAATATAGGGGACCGCATGCACACCTACCACGATTTGCTGGTGTCTAAAGAGTGCTGCAACCACGTGGTGAACAAGCTGCGGACCCGTACTTCCTGCGGCAGGATCATCTGCAACACGGACCTAGGCTCGCAAGAATCTTCGGCTGGTTGGGGAGCTGTGTTCTGGAGTGTGCGAGTTGGTTTTTTTTATTGTTTTTGCCCTCCCCCATTCAGGTGTTACCGTAAGAACTGCCGGACGTTCGGAGCCGAAGGGCACCGACCTGTTGCAGTGTGGGAAAAATTCTAGCCAATGGGTTGTGTGTGTGTGTGTGTTTTTTATTTGTCCAACTGTATTCAGGAAGCAAACGGGCGGTTTTTACTAGTAACGATCTTAATTGGCGCTCACTGGTGGACAAGTTGGTGTTTGTTTTAAAACTGTTGTGTTTATTGTGTACTCTAGTCCACAGTCCAGTGCATGTGCGGTTCGTTTTTCAACGTGAATGTGTTTATGTGTGTTTAGTGTGCTGCACGGGGAACAGGAAATTCGGAAAAGCTAGGTGTTGAAATTAGGGACAATTTTTGAAAAGAACAACCGTTTCACACGCACATACACACCGAACCCTGTTGGGGGCAGTGGGAATATTAAAAACGGCCAGTGTGAGATAAAAACAATTGATTTCTATTCGTTTTGTAGGTGTCGTCACTTTTCCAGGCGAAAACGAACGCAAACCACACCGGAAGGAAAATGCAGTGTAATTATAAATTCTAATATCCTTTACCTTGTTGTTGTGTCCTTTTTATCGTTATCTATCAAAGTTTTAGTTGAAAATGCGTCTATACTATTGTTTTTAGATTTGTAGTTATTATCTTACATTTTACAGTAACTTTATCGATGTCTAAGTTTATTAAAAATGTTATAGTGTTAAAATTACATATTTCAAATATTGATTCAACGTTACATGATAGTATTAATGAGTATGAAATTATGTGTACAACAAATTTACAATCGATTAGCTGGAAATTGTGCAGCTTACGTTCAAAAAATGCTCCTTCCTTAAAGCCATATAACAAAACCTTTGCCCTTTCTTCCTTTGTGCACCTTATCCTGTTCCCACGGTGGCCCCATTTATCACACCCATTATGCTCCACGCTGACTAACTGGGAGACAATATTTCACGGTTGTCGAGTTTAATGAAAGAAAAACATCCCGCAGAGCGTTGTGCTCAAAAATGAATAATAAAAGGCATGTTCCAGTGTGAGATGTTGCCGTGTTTGGTGTGACTAATGGTTTCAAAACATACGCCACTGTCCCGTAAAACAGCTACTGTTTTTTTTTCTCGTCTTCCCGCACTTGCTAACCATTGTCCTGCCGCTGCGTATCAATAATAGTGCAGGCTATAGTGTCCGCTTTTGTCCTGTTTGTTTGGATTTTTTCCTGCTCTGGATGCCAGGCTTGCTCTTTGCCAACGTTACCGATTGGAAAGCTGGAAGCGTACTTCGTGTGATAAGGGTGGTTTCATGCCGCTTTCCTGCTGTGCGGAAATGTGATTGATCTTGGGGTGAGATGAATTTTGCTTGCTGGCTTGTGTGGCGAACAAGGCAAAATATTTCAAACATTTTGTCTCGTGGAACATTCTTGCCTGGGGCTCAGGTTCGGTACATGGGAAGTTTTCCGAGAAGCTGTTCGGAAAATTCAGTGTATCGGTAGCCTGTGTTGAAGGCTCCTAACCTCCCATATGAAGAGGCAAAAGGGAAAATCGGTGGGGTGGTGTTTGTAAGCAGAGTGTGGGATAAGCTATCCGGTTAAAATTAAATTCATGCCACCGTTCAACTTTAACCGTAAAATTCCACCATTCACACAACATCCCTTTCTTTATGACTTTGTGCTTTTGCATCGACCGTTTCAAAACGATGGCGTAGCAACCGCCTGACCATGCAGGCAGCTTTAAAGTCGTAAATTGTGGAGTGTAGGTTTTCCATCTCCATATCTCCATTCTACAAAAATCGAACTCCAATTGTAGAGTTGTAGAGTTCCAGCATAACTCGAATGGATACGCATCTCACGTGGATGAATTTCGGTTTGCATTGCTACAACGTCCACGAAGCCTGCAACCGTTGGCGGCACAACGGAACAAGAAAGGTATGCCAGCATTATTTGGCAGATAAAAATAGTCATTAGATCTTGCACCGTTACCTTTCTCGGGGGGAGCTATTTTTAGTTGTGATCGGACGAAACTTTTTGCATTCATAATGCGATATGGTTGACATTTTTGAGGATTGCGAAATATTGTGCGATTGTTGCAGTTCATCTATAATGTATGACAGTATAAATTAAATGGCGATGCTTCTAAGTTTACTAGGCAGTTACTTGGAATAGTTTAGAGGATTACAAGAAATTTGTTGTGGGAAATGAACATTTTATTATCCAACATAGTTATACACTATGTTACACTGGATACACTGGATATCCAATAAAATGAAAAAATTTCTTAGGATGGACCAACTTTGTAAGCATATCCGTAATGAATGAAATGGATTCCTGATTAATGTTTTTCTATTTTATCAATTTGTCATATTTTGCAAGTTATAAAGTGATAATTAGAGTATTTTTCCATCGTACTTAGCGTATCTTCAAACATATAATTCCAACAAAAGGCGAAGTTGGAAGTCTCAGTGCTAGTCTTTATCCGGTACTAAATCCGGATTGACTTATCGTAAGACCATGCTACGGGTACTTGAGTAAAAGTAGGCTAATAATTTCTGGCCATTCCGTCTGTACGTTTCATTTTCACAAAATAAAGCCATAGCAGCAACGTATGTACGTACTGGGCAACTTTGAGTTTCAAAACAGAGGGTTTTTGTTAAATTCATGGATTTCATCATCGAGATGATGATAATGTTCCAATGACATTTTATTGTGGGACAAGTTTGCACATCTTTGAGTTCGTTTACTAATATGCATAAAGATTTAATCTTCAGAGGAATGCCAATTATTCGTGCTCTTCGGGATCATTTCATGAATGTACACTCTATTTTAACTGATGTTTCTTCTGCTTATAAAAGGCAATTTATCTCTGGAACTATCTATTTTGAGTTCATAGGCCTGCGTTCAAAAAATTAACCAATATTCCACCTAAAACACGTAAAGCTCAACAGAAAATTGTAAGAAAATAGTAGCCGTAATATACAAGACGCCCTCATGCGTTCATCGGCCACAAGTTTAACTCGCTAATTAACAAGTAATTAGCTTAATTTTTAATTTTGTCTGAAAATTACTAATGTTACGGAATTAGTAAAACACTGAATTTACATGTGCACCTATGTTTTTACTGAAAACCCCTGCATAAACAATGAACATTTGGAGCCAAAATGTGCAAGAGACATTTTTAAAACATTCTCTATATATCTCGCTTGAATGAACAAACCTTGCCGGAAAGAACATGACCCAAAACTGGTTGTTTCAATACACCATTTATTGCGTTTTGCATCAAAAGATGGTTGTAAGTGCTTCAGATACATTGAAAAAATAACAAATGACTATAATATCATATCTGTAGCGCTATAGAACCGTTTTGCGTAACAGAAAATGGTCGTAAATTGACATAACGTTTGAACTTCGTATTGTGGTTACCTTGGTTGGTGCGCACATGGTATTTTACAAAGGAACGGCCACACCCGTGCGTCTGTCCGAAGGATCGTCGCGCACCACACGCGCCAGAGGGCATTTGAAGAGCAATTATGTCAACGGAGTAAAGAGAGAAAAAAAACTCACATCTCAGCGGACGGAAAATGTGCGATTGCGAAAAAGTGTGGGAAAAGTAGTGTGTTTTAGCGGAACGAACTGCTGGAGAACGCGGAAAACCCGCACGAGAACGTGAAAAGCACGCACGGAGCAGCATAGAGGCGTAGCATACTGTGCGTACAGCAGTAGTTGTTGCAGTGGTGCGTTATTCGAAAATTGAAGGCTCGAATCACGCCAGCCGTCAGAGCTCGTGGATCGATTTCTGCCATTCTTGCACGGGGAAAATAGCAGCAGGCAGGGCCCCAACGGACAGTGTCCCGTGTGCGCACGAGTGTGTGAAATAGGCAATGGTGCATCGAAGGTGAACCAGAGCGAGATAGAACCGAAAGAGCACAGTTGGTGTGAACACCCGACCCCGACCGCACCGGAATCATCGGGTAAAGCAGTCCTCGCCCCCTTTACGCGGCCATCAGCACACCTGCCCCAATCGTCGGATCCTCCCTTTTGTGGTGGTACCCTCCACACCAATACAGCGCACGCACAGTATTTGAAAAGCAAAAGCGAGCGCGTGAGCGCGTGTGCGAGCAATCAAACGGCGGGCACGCGGTTTTCTTCTCTGCGCGCCTACTAGAGCACCGTGTGTGTCGTGTGCGAGAGCGAGTGTGTGGTTGTGTTGCAGCACGCGACCGTGCGTCAGTGTTGGTGTGATCGGTCGCAGTTCTTTTTCCGCTTCCGAGACGGCGTTTTTTCGCTTTCGTCTTCTGAGTGGTAGCACGCGAGATGGAGAACACGTCCTACGGAATAAATGTGGCGAATCGCTACGATCTGTTTTGCATCGACGACGATGCTGGCGATCCGATCGAGGCCATCCTGAAGAGTAAACAGAAGCAGCAGAAAAAGCAGCAGCAACAGCAGCAGCAGCAGAGTGGTGCTCCTACAGCAGCAGCACCGGCAGCTCAATCGCAGCAGGCGAAATCGAACGCGAAGAGTGGTGAAAAGGAGAACAAGGCTGCTGGCGGTGGCCGTGGAGCCGAAAATCGTCACCCGGACAAATCGGCCGCAGACGCGAAGCACGCACAGACGAACGGAACCGGCAATCATTTACATAATCAGCGCAGTGGCGGTGGCGAACGACGGGGCATCAAGGAAACGCAGAAAGATAACATCCGCAATCAGGAAAACCAGCGAGGCACTAATCCGGGGGCGAAGTTCCCGCGTGGACCGAACAAGAACGGAACGGTGGGTGGCGGCGGCGGCGGCGGCGGCGGCAACGATGACAAGTATCCGCGTAAGCCGCGCGACTTTGATGCCGATGCACAGCGAAAACCGTACGCGCAGAATGGTGGTGGTGTGAAGCGGTTCGATGGGCGCGGCAAGCGTGAACTGGACCGTCAATCGGGCTCGAACAAAACCGGAATCAAGGCAGTGGACAAGCGGGACGGTGCTGGGTCGCACAATTGGGGCAGCTCGAAACAGGACGCTAAGGAGTACTCGAACAACCCGGAACAGGACTTTCAGCCACAGGATGCGGACACGAGCGCGGAAGCAAATCCGGAACGTACGAACGTGAGCAATGGCGCAGAGGAATCGGGTGCTGACGGTACCGGTGCCGCTAAATCGGATGACGAAGCTAAGGAAATGACGCTGGACGAATGGAAGGCACAAAAGGCGGCCGTTAGACTGAAGCCACAGTACAACCTACGGAAGGCGGGCGAGGGTGAAGACTCGAGCCAATGGGATAAGATGGTTGCCCTGGACCGGAAATCGAACACGAAGCCAGTGGAGAAGAGCGGTACTGGTGCCGATGGTGCCGAGGAAGACGATGGCAATGACACTCACAGCAAGCCGGTTACGTCGGGCGGTGGCGGTGGTGGAAGCGGCAAGAACAAACAGTTTCTGGAAATTGAGTACCACTTCAACGACAGCCGTCGGGGTGGATTGGGTCGCTCGAGAGGTGGACGCGGTGGACGGGGAGGCGGCGGTGGCCGTGGCATGGGCCGTGAAGGCGGTGGTCCAGGCGGAAGACGTGAATATGGCGGTGGCGACAACTATCGGGGCGGTGCGGACGGTGGCGCTGAAGGTGGCAGATACAACAATTACGCTGGCGACGGTGGCGGTGAGGGTGGTGAGCGGCCACAGCGTGACTACAACCGGCGTAACAACCGGCCGCCAATGGGTGGTGGTCCGGATCGGAACTACGAAGGTGGCATGAACAACAAGTACAGCAGACCGAATCCACGATCGGCCAAGCAGCATGTACCGGCTGCTCCGAAGGTGGACGATGAGCATGACTTCCCGTCGCTCGGTTAAATCGGGCGCACCGCTTAACCGCTGGTGTGATCCGGTACGGTGCCGCGTTCAACAGGCGCCCCCACCTTCCCCCCTCAGTTCGACGTCCCCCCTCGGATCAGATGTTTGGCGAACGCCGTACCACATACACACGCGCGCGCACACATACACACACTCACGCTAGCTGACCAGTGGTGAACGGAGAGCCTAGGGTGGACGCAAGGAAGATGAACGCGAAAGTTGATGGAAGGAATATTAGAATTATTTTTGAAATGTTTTCTCCCCTGTTTTGCCTAACTTACAACACGTGTTTCTTGAAGGATTAAGTTAGTATATCTGATAGTGTTCAAGCGAGAACGGATTTCGGTGGAAATATGCTGCCAGTGCTTTAATTATCGCGTGCGTGTGCGTGTGTGTGTATGAGTGTTAATTCTCTAACTCCCCCCTCCCTCCCGTCCTTTTACTTCTTCTTCTTCTACACAAAAGAACAACAGCAGCAATAAGAGTAAACAAAAACAAATGATTAAGGGATAGTTGTTCCTTTCACACACAAGGACAGAGGAAAGCATTGAGATTAGCACGACAAACTAACTTGTAAACCGTCGTATTCTCTAAAACGATTAAGTAACTGGAGCGCAAGGAAGTGAACAACCAGAGAGAATGTTAAATGGCAGGCCATCATGTAAGAAACGGAACAAATATCAATTCACCTCGAACACACCATCCCTCGTCGCAAGTCGTCGATTTATTTGTTTATTTTCTTTGTTTTTGATTTGAAAAAAGGGGTTTAAAAACGAAAAGCTCATGTTCCGGAAGGTAAAATGACTGGTACATGCATGAAGTCCACTAGCTCGGTAGTAATAGCATGTGTTGTGCAAGCTTCCGGAGAGGTAGGTTGTCGCAGTGGAGATGGTCTTACAATCGTGCATGTGTGTGTGTATGTGTGTGCGGTAGGAAAAAGGGACGGAAAAGTGCGAGAGATGGGGGGGATGTTTTCAGCATCCTGGCCACTTGTCTGTACTGGCCTTCATAATAGTTTTTGCCGTACGGTTAGAGTGTTGTTGCATGAATTTTTCGGATCCCACTTGTGTGTCCCATTCATTCGGGACTGGATCGTTCCATGCGTTTCAAACCCCGTTTTAATCGGTATTGCGATTTTGCGTAGCTCATTCGAACTATTGTTTGCAATATATTACTAGTTTTTTTCTTCTAACTCTTCCGTGTTGATAATGAAAATCGCCCGCCTTCTGCTACTCGTTTTCAAACGCGGGAATTATTCTCCTTATATAAATATGAACTAAGCGAGGGATCTTCATTATTGGCACACTATATCGATCCGATGGTGAAGAATGCGTTTTACTACTCGAAAAGAAACGGAACCCCCCAAACCAACTGGCAATGATGAATACAAACTCAAAGTATGATGATTTGCAAGCAGAGAAACTAAACAGACCACTAATATACAGCAGTATAAACATAAACAAGAGCGAGGTTCCACTTCCTGATAGTAAAGAAAGCAAGAAATATTGATAAGCACAGGGAACTAACACGTAAACAATGCCCTCGATCGCCACCCGGACCCAGGGCCTTGCTGATCGCTATGTGGCTCCTACATTCGAAGTGCTGAATGAGCGAACACAACGAAAAAAAGGGACACCAATGAGGTGCATTGAATAACGATCCAGCAGACAAGCTCGTTGCGGTATCATTCTTATTTGACAATTTTCTTAATTTAAGTTTAAACATTATCTATAACGCTTCATAAAGCAGAAGAAAGAAAAGCGTGCAGGATAGTTTTTCTTTTTTTTTATTTGAGTTTCAAGGATAAGAGGTGAGATAGAAGGAAAGAACTAGTTAGCCACCCGCCGTGGGAAGTTGGGTTTCGAGGCGCAAACTTAATAATATACAGGAGAGCAATATCTTTCAGTTGAAAGTAGATGGGCCACTAACTAACGCGACTTACAAAACAAAAAGAAATCAATGAACGAACAAACGACCCCAAGAAGAATAATCAAACATGCAAAATGGAAAGCAACATCTTTTGTATCGCATTATGCCCTTAAGTAATAAAACGACCCTGTTTAAGTGTAGTGAGCGCCGGAATATTGGGAATTGGGAACACTACCAGAATGATTTCCATGCGTGGTTGCCACTAACACGGAAAAAACGGATTGCGAAAATGAAGAGCACACCGCTGAAACCGCGCGGTGCATGATGGTGGTGGGTGTTGTTGGGTGTGGAACAGTACGGATTCACTTTCGTTTCGACACGGGAAGATCGTGCGCGGTTGTTACAAAAATAGCAGCATAAAACGACTAGTAAAAGATCCGTGCAGTGGGTGAGTGTGCGTACGTTCGGATGCGTGTATGCAGTTGCTAAGGCACAGTAAGATCAGATTGGGGAAAGAGATTTCGTACGACACACATCCCACATTAGTTGCCGGTTTGACACTGCTGTGGGGACTTTTGCCTGGTATCACACAAGAACGGAAATCAGCAAACAGTAGATGGAGCAGTTTTACAAGTACACACACATACAGCCGTCGCCCATTTACGTTGCTCACGAAACATGCAAAATCACAAACCTATACTTTGATTCAATCTGCCAGTTTGGGACACGGTACGAAAGGAGCAAAGAATAGAAAACCATACAATAGTACGTATTGACCGTGTAAGCGATAAAACGGGGGTGTGGACACTGTGTTTCACCAACTCAATATTCACTCAACGCCAAGGAGGAACACGCATCGTGTAACAGATTTTATGCGTGAAACGAGGCAAACATGAACAGATAATATTAGTTATTTAAGGCATGGCAAAACATAATTGCCACTACTAGTTTCTTTCCATGCATGCACACGGCAGCAGAACAACAGAACACACTTGAACATTGCTGCCGGTGGATGTAACAAATTAATCCACTAATAAAGTTTCCCCCGATGTGCGGGAAAACCAAAGGTTTGAACACTATTTTAATCGTTAGGAAACAATGAGACAATTAGTACATGTATGCAACATTAATAAAAGGGGGGGAAAAGGCAAACATACATACACGTGAACATCAAGAATAAAGCATGATCTCGACTCTCGAAAACAAAACCTGTAAGTGCACATCATTTTAAGCTCGGGCTGTTGAAACCCTTGCTCTAGTGTGGCATGAAATAATCTCCCTTTTTAAGGGCAGTAATATACAAAAGCTTTCGTACTCCGACATTTGCCGCACGAGCTAACTCACGTGGTTTGGCATTGCGCAAAACATTTCGGCACCGTGTTGTAACACTGCAGGCGATCCATCGGTCATGTTGTGATTACAGTATGTTTTGTTTTTTTTTTATTTTATTAAAAACAATAGAAAATTAGTTGATTTGAAGGAAAGCCATAACGATAAGGTAAAATCTTCTCAGAAAGAAAAAAAAAATTGGCAAGTTACTCAAAAAATACGCACTTTTCATGATTTTGAATTTGAATTAATTTGTTAAAATTTGTTAAATGAAGAAACAGGCACGTTTAAAGTACTTAGTTTTTACAACATATAAAACGTTCAATCATGTTCGTAAGGTTTGTTGGTGAAAGAATTAAAAATTTTCGTTATTCAAAAATAAAAACAACAGAAATTCCCATAATGAATGAATCGCTACCACTGTGCATAACCCATTTTATGGCATCGTGTGTTTATAGCTTTTTAAACTAGTGGCACGCTTCCAAAGTTATGCCGTTGAGTTTTCGTATCGAATCCTTTTAATTAGACAAAAACTGGACAAAATTAACCAGTTAATCGGTTGCAATCAAATTACATTTCAGTAATAAACTTATGCCACAATTCAAATTAACACTAATGTCTTTCTTTTACAATTTCGTTAGCTCTTGACGTTATTTTATTTTAAATTGATAGATTTTCCATTTAAATCATTTTACTAAAAATGCACACCATCTCATTCTAGTACGCAAATTTACAGAAACGTCATGGGCTTCGGCCATCGCGTTGACGATTCTACTGCTGGTTTTTACCTCTACAATCGACACCACATCCGCCCTCAGGTACATGCAAAACGATTAGCCGATGCTGTAAGTACGTAAGCATTAACAATCGCCACATTTCACAGCTACCGAGGCTACAAACAGGAAATGAAAGAACAGCCCGACGATGTACTGATTGATCTAATTGCACGGTACGGCCATACGATGCTGCGAGCAAAGGATGAGCTAGAAAAGTATGTTACACCAGCAACACACCCCGAAAGCGTATGACAATACATAAACACGTGTTTTTCTTGTCTATTTCCTTTCCTTTACGCACAGTTCCAAACGAACGGTAGACTTTGGACTATCGCGTGGATATTCAGGTAAATTTGGTTAGATTATGAAATTGCTTTTCGCAATGAGGCAATTAATGTTTCTCCCCCCTCCCCCCCCTTTATTGCGACAGGCGCCCAGGAAGCGAAACATCGAATGGCCATGGCGGTCGCTAACTTTGCCGGCGGCCCTGGGAGGAAACGAAGGTTCGAAGGAATCATGCTGTAAATTCGAAACACTGATACGAGCCAACCAATTTCTGTCATGTTATCATGAATAAGTGCAATACGACGCGAGTTGAAACGGAAAACCGATGAAATGATGAGCCTCACAACACAATCAATTCGAGCAATACGACCGCTTTTTGTCTTCTGTCTATTGTTGAACGTAGAGTTTAAAATAAATTAATGCCAGTTTTGATAGAAATGTATCAATGATGATGTATGTCGGTGGGGTAGTGTTTATTTTCTCCTGTTGGTCATACTCCAATATCACACGCATTACAGTTTCACTTTGTAGTTTCATAATTAACTGTCGGGTAAGTGCTATGCTATGTTGCGTCTGCCGGCGTACACTTTCCATTGTAAGCTTTCCCGGTAATGAATGAATCGCTGCGAACGGAAGCGTGACTGGTAGTGGCTGATAACCCATTCAGATGAGGGTTTAGGCTGATGATAACACACATGCTTGTCGCTTAGTGCGAGGACGAATAAAAGTGGTACTTTTTCTTAGTGTAGCGTACGTGTCATTTACTCGTACAGCCAGCGTTTGGTGATAGTTTTTCGTTTCGATTTTGATGACCAGAGGTCATCGGGCCATGGATGACGTATTTCTATGATGAAGTAATCATACAACATGCGGGAGACAGGCACTAATATTAGGTCAACTGAAATATTTTTTCATTGTTAGTCGATTAGTTAAAAAAATTATGTTGTAATTATAATAATAAAAGTAAAATCATCCGGAAGAGTTGAGTCAAGAAAGTATAGAAAGTTTGAAATAGATTTTTTGACAGCAGTTTTACAATGAAGAATTCAGTAACTAAGCTAATTTTTAAAGATTATTTCAGTATACTATGTCTTTAACGAGTAACGAGCTTTGAATGAACACAGCGCTAGATTCTTATTTATTAGACTTTTCGAACACTTCAGTTATCTCGCACTAATACTAGCCTTTCTTTTACACATCTTGATTTCTTTTCATCTCCTTTTTTGTGGTAATGCAATAAAAGGTATTGGTCTGCTATTTTTGGAACTCCTTGATTTAATAAAACCTTAGAAGGATAGTCAGTCCAGCGCACGAGAGAAAATAATTCCGATGGGTTAAGGTACCGTTTTCCTGTCGTGTAAAGGATCGTCCTACCACCTTTTTTCGTTTGCAATTTGCTGACATTAGACAAGTTTTATTGCAGATATAAAAATAAAATGGACGAAATGATAAATACTTAGTTATTCTTACTGATATCTCTAGGGATGATTTAGTGCTAGTTGCAAAGTGTGCGTTTACCAAGAAATTAAATTTATAATTAAGTTTCTTTAACAAAAATTGTTGAAAAACTTAGAACCAGAAGCCACCCAGATTACACCTGCCATCAGTCGAAAGAATTCGTCTGGCGCAAAACAAGTAGATCACTCTCTCACACACATGCCCACATGGCGGTCCTCTGTCGGTAGGGGTTATCGGCTTGAGGGCAATGTTTACTTATGCTACAGCCCGTTCTACTCCAGCGTTCCTACAATGTACATTGGCCGGCTGTACGCGCTACAACTGATAAGTGGTAGCCCGAAAAGAAGGAAGTAGGAAACCTTCCGTACAATTCTGTACCATTTTCCGCTGCGGTCTGGTGCGTGATAAGAAATTCTGCACACTGGTGTTGGTTGCTTCACGTTGGTTGGTTCGTAACCATGCGAAAGAAGGAGAGGATAATTCCTGCTGAGAAGATCGATTTGAAAAAGCTCACCAAATTTATGTCTAATAAACGAATGTAAATAAATTGTAAATTAAAATTTAAAATTGAAGTAAACCCGTTTTTCCCCCTTTAATTATGTATGCGTTCCTTGCGGCATCAGAATAAAAGCCTTCTGAAATGTGTCTACTCGTACTCGGGTGCAACTGTCACGCACACCACAACCCAGCACAAGGCGTTGATCGTGAGCCGATCTTCACACACGGAGAGAGTAAATCTCTCGCATCGCGTTCGCGAGGAGGTTTGTGAGGACTTTATGCTCAGCTCACGCATCATTGCTGAAACGTCTCGCGTTGATCGTGCACGTCCGGACAGTTGAGACGCGTTCGTGCGTTCCGTGGACGGTTCCTTCGCCTTGTAGGTGGTGTATACCTTTCAAGTGGGGATTTGTTTTGCTAAACCCCGTTTTGGGAACCATTTGCTAGCAAGCGGTTGTGAATCGTGTTGTGATCTACTGTTCCTGTGCGTGAGAAGCTGTTCTCGGGGGAGTGGTGGTGCATCTATCTTCCTTCAAACAGTGATCGAGACATCAGCCAAACGCAGTATCTGCACTTTGGTAGATTCAGAAATAGAAGGGTGTTGATGTTTGTGGTGCGTGTGAATGCGCGTTTGTTTCTGTACGATCGTGCTCTACATCCATCGCCGTTGTCGGCAGTAAGATTGATCGAATTCATCGATTTGTTTCTAAAGTTTTGTAAAAAAACACATCGATCGTACATTGTGAAATCAGAAACAAACCAAACGTGAGGAAAAACATACTTTTCTGGATATCCGCGATCGAGTACGTGCGTACGAGTGAGACAGTGTGAGCGGACGAAACGTTCAAGTGAGAAAGAACGAGCGTGCCTACACAGCCCAAACCCGTACGCTAGAGGGAGATCCGCTTAAAATCACGGCTGCATTTCCCGAATTCTTCCTTTCCTGCTCTTGCTTACACACACACACAAACGGGCACCTATGTTTGAAAATTATGCTCCGATGCATGTGTGTTTTATGTTGCCGTACGGTGCAAGCAAAAGCAATGAACACATGGCGGAGTAGAAAGGCAAGAATGCTTGACAACAGCGACCAAGACTTTGACGGTGAGATCGGTGTTGATCTTCTGCCGCTGCACCACTACCAGTGTCGCCGCTGGGGTTTTGGTGTGGCATCAGCAGATTCCACAGCCGCACGCATCCAGATGGTTGGTGACCCAATGGCGTTCCGCCGCCATTCGAAACGGGAAAGTTAGACAGATTCGGACAGCAGCGGCAGAGTGATCTGCCGTGTGGTGCATTTGGAAAAAGTTTGCCCGGGACGAAATGCAAAACAGACAGTGAGTGAAGACTCATCGTGCGATCGACCACGGCCATAAAAAAGATGTGTTTTTTTTGTGTTTCGATCATTCGCTTGTATGCATGTGCCGTAAGGCTACACACGATTCGCTGACCTCACGTGTGTCGTTAAAAGTGCAACGTTTAGCTTAAATTGTGTGCCGCCAAGCATTACACAGGGAAATGTGTGGAAATGCATGGGAGAAACGGAGAATTCATTCAGTGGTTCAATACAGTGTTTTAATTATGTATTTTTTTGGTGTTACATATTCACAGCAGCAACGGTGGCAGTAAGTGTGCTAAGTGAAGTGAAGTTCTGGCTTAAAAGAAAAGGTTCCAACAGGCAATATTGAAGCCACTTTTTAGTGTTTGTGAGTGCTACTATCGACAGGAAGGCTTTTGGCTTTAGTGGTATAGCTACAGTGTGCGTTCGTAACGGATTTGTGTCATACCTGCTGCAGTGTTCCTGCATTTGCTGCTGTTTGTACTCGCCGCCGCGTATGAGTAGTTGGCGTACCATTGCGTGTTGAGCAGTAAGTGTTACCCTGCACCACGGTATTGTAGGTGGCAAAGGCACAGTTAGACATCAGCCTTCCATGTTTGGGATGAGTTGCATCGTAGCGGTTCTGTTCTGGAACTTGTTTCTGTTGCCCATATATGGAGGAAAAGACATATTCCTTTCCATTCTTGCAAGAATTCCTTCTCAGTTGGGCGGGAGAGTTCTTAGAAGAAAGACACGGATTCATACTGTTTGTAATGTAGAACACGTGTGCTCTGTGGAGGAGTTTTGGTAGAATTTGTTGGAGAAATGAAAAATTCACATGTGCTTGATGTTGATCATATTCTGGAAACAGAAAGGTCATTTTTTCATCTTCTATCTTAACCTTGACAGCTTATAACAAATTCGCCTCATACGTATTCGTATTCTTCTCCCCCAATCAACCAACAACACGAGTAATCATCTCTTGTATTTTAATTGCTGCTAAGCTATGGTACATGTGTTCAAGTGGCGATACAAATCTGCCGGAAGTTCTGCCTGATTGCGATACATTCTTGCTGATACGAGGGGTCTCCACCGAGAAGCGCATTAAAAATGCAAGCAATGCAAAAGTTTCGCAATGCTGCCCGTTTCGTTTGACACATTTGCGCCATTTCACCGTTTCCGTCGCAGGAACGCTCCTCCGAACTAAACCAAACGGCAAGAAAACTGAGCATTGATTAGTGCTTTACAGTTTGATTGCAATTGTACACACTTTTTGTGGCCGTATTTTATAACTCTAAAACATGACAACTTCCACGCTCTTGACAAAGTCATGATAACACTATGAGTAACTTTTAACGGCGAGACAAGTGTACATTGTTCACGCATTTCATTCACAACGTTGCTAATGAATGAAAATTGAACTAAATAGCAAAAGAAATACAACCTCTTTGGAGTGTATCGGGCTAATGGCTTGCGGAGTTGTTGCACTCAATAGGTTGAGATTATGTTTTAGATAAAACGGTGTCAGTCTCGGAAGTAAATACACTTGAAATACCCTCGGAGACGTTGGCGAGTTATTTCGCTGTTCGTGCTCCAGTAATTCGTGTTTCCAATTAGAACTCAGGTATTAGTGCAAGGATTTTTAGCACATTTAAGTTTAGGTAGCTGTGGTACTATGGAAATTATACACATTTTTGCTGATCATCAATTACAAGTGAAGCATTTTTCTCATACGTTTTACTGCAATCTAGTTACAAAGATGCAGTCATTTAGACAAGATAGATCTTCCAAAAAGAAACTTTGCCGATAACGGCAAGAAGAGTTTCTACCAGAATATTGGAAGTCAGAATTAACAACATCCATTGTATAATTATTCCATAGCCACCGTCTAATAGGAAGAAATGCAATTCTACTTCCTCTCGAAACGACCAAGCTCAAAAGAAACATAAAACCATTTGGTCTCTTTTACTGCCACTTCGATAAAACACAAGTCAGCAAACATAGCTATTTATCTCCAGCGAGCGTGTAGTTTTAGCGGAGGTTCAACGCACCATACACTTCGTAAAGAACAACGAACAAATATTCACAAACATCCCAACAGTCGAATGTAAAAACCACCGCAAGAGCACATGCATATGCCGGAATCAGTTCCTCACGATATTTCTGACGTGCCCCGCGTGTGGTTCTTGCCATTATCGCCGTCTCCGCCGAGAACTGAACGAAGTCTGACGTGCTCGAGACCGAACGTATTTCAATTCACGACCAACAGCACAAAAAAGTAGCACGCCAAGGAACTGTTCTATCACAAGCTACAGCATCAGAACAGTTGGCTTTCTTATCACCGGATACGAACACGCGGTTCACTATCGCTACAGGGTGGTGCACCCCAGGGTAGTCTACTGTAACCCAGGAGGAGGGTTTCGTACAGTTCTCATTTTAAATCGGGTATTTTAATGGTCGATCAGAGGAGGAAATTAATTCCTGCATTTTTGTTTGCTTGTTGAATTTCGTTACAGATTAGGGACGTTATATTAACGTCCTACTCATGTATAGCTGGCCGCGGCAGCGATGGCCAAAATAGGATCGTCATGTATAGCACACGTAGTTATTAATTTATTTATTATCCATAGTAAGTATGACGCGCGGGTGATCGATAAGTGTGTCTTGAAGCTTTTTGTGTAATCATATTCTATCTGCTCCTTTCCCAGGTCTAATCTTAAGTAGCAATGCACAACGTCGACCATATGGCAATAATCGAAGTAAGTATGGATGTCAGAAGTATTCAATTTTATAAGCACTGCTCTTCCGAGTTAACTTTCAGATGATGAATGCAAAAACATTATAAAGAAAGGGAAAAAATCGTCTAGAAGTATGCTATTTCTAGTGCATTTTGTGTGTCTATGTGTGTCTAACCCACTAAGCATGATTACGCTATTCTGGAAACCATTACACATCAATACCTAAAGCATTTTGTTATCGATCATGCATGTAACTATCATCTCACTTATATTCATCACCTCACCTGTTGGTTGTTTTCCCGCGTGGTACTATATGACGAAGCAGTCCCATCAGTGGTAGCTGCTGCACCTGGTAGCAACTATGGTACTACAACCGTTCCGGTTGTGTTGCGCGGTGATCAGCAACCACCGATCGATGATGGTGAATCGATGGAGTTTACCGATGAGGATGAACCGTTGCCGAATCTGCAGTACACCGGGATGATTAACAATCACATCAACTACAACAAGTATAACTCCATTTTCTATCCACCGGGAAGTTTGGCACCGGGTGGGTTCGACGATGTCGCATTGGACAAGGTTTCCTACAGGACGTACCACCACCAACGGCATCAAATGCATGAAACTCCACAGTATCGTACCTACTACCAACAGCATCGAGTTGGAGGACCGTGGCAGCAGCACCAACGTGCAGGAGGTTATCTAATTAACGCATCATTAGGATCCACCTTCCCAAAAGCCGTAGATATCTCCAGATATAAGACCTGGAAATATGCATTCTCAACCGAGTGATAAACGTACTCGTTATCTCCCCATCCCAGTGGTTACAGTGTCTCTCTTCCCCACCCAATGGTTGGTTTGCGTTCGCTTCTAATGGCGGCCTTCGAGTGATTCAAAACTCTGTAGCTCGTCGCATTACATCATAGTTTGCCAAGACGCATTGCTAAACCCTCCTCAGATGCGGAGTAAACACAGCACCGTGCACCGTCGTGACGATGGCCACCGTCGTTTCATACCGTCTCCCCTAACTCCACTCCGATGCGATTCAACTAATCCAACCAAAAAAACTTGTGGATGATCTGCTGCCGGTGTTTAACGGCACTGAAAATTGTACTCATCAATCCTGGCTAACGACCAATTGGGATCTCGCAGCGGGAGATGTCATTAAATTCGGTAGTTTGCTCAGGTCATTGTAAATGGAAAACAAGATCATCTTGCAAAAAACTCCACACAGTTCTAACCTTGGTGATGTGTATCTCTGCTAATATGAATTCTTCATACCTTGTCTCATCTTTTCTTTTCGACGTGTCCATGGTTCTGAATTCTGGGAATGAAGAATAACTCCTCCGCAGTCGCAATGCGTGTGAGAGTTGTTTATTGAACGTGCCTCCAGTTTTTCGTGCTTCCTCGATCCGTAGTTTATAGTGTACCCGTTCTTTCGCTTCTTGAATACCCACACAACACGTGCAATCCCCGTCCGTCCAGTGCTTGGTTGGGTGAATGGTTTTTCCCTTAGGAACTCATTCTAAATTTAAACGGTACGGTTTATTCCAACTCATACTAATACACAACGTATCCTTCCCGCTCTCGCTGTCGTTTTTTTTTCGCCCTGTCCATCATCCGACGCCTGGAACGTCGATAATGTCGATCAACAGTGGCGAGCAGACCGCCAGTTCACCGTGTCCATCCGTGTGAGCAGAGCTCTTGCTATCCGGCTACGGGCAATCTGCTGATAGGACGAGAGAACCGCCTGGAGGCGTCCTCCACCTGCGGTACGATACAGCCCGAACGTTACTGCATTGTGTCCCATCTGGAGGAGAAGAAATGCTTCCTATGCGATACGCGCCGCGAAACCGAGGGCGACCCGATGCGGAACCATCGGATCGGTCAGATCATCTACAAAATGCAACCGGGGTACGTATGGTTTGGGGTGGAGCACTTGCTCTGGGCTTCTAAGGCGTGCTTCTTTAGGCTTCTAAGCACTAAAATCACTTGAAACGATAGTTTCGTTTGGTTTCAATCGCTTTTAAGATGGATGCTGTTTTCCTTTTGCAACGAAATGTGTTATGCGATGCAGCATGTGCATCTTGCCCAGATATGACAGAATGTATTCAGTTTGTTTTCGGCTTCATATAGCCAGGGGCTTCAGTCGGGCATAAACAAACACTGCCCACCAATGCAAACATGGTGTGCAAATAAATGTTAGCATACAAACACCCCGGTCACATCCGTTTGCTCGGTCCGGCCGGCCCGTCTGCTTGACTAACCAGTAACAGAGGCAACGGCCAAGAAGTTGTCAAAATTTAACGACGACAACAAAAAATACGAAGCAACCGACGGTGGATCAGCACATCTGCTGCTGGTCTGGTACCGTACGTGATCGATTCGCTTTTGTTTGTCGGTCACGGGTAGATCATTCACAAATAGTACGGTTCGAGGTTTTGGTCGTGACATCATCCGGCCATAGGAACATATTACATTAACAGATCGTTTGGCACACACTGTCCGATGTAGACGATGATGTCAGATGAATTGGATGCAATTTATTTATATATCCCTTCCGGGATAATAGTAGAAATAACATCAGATATCAAGGAATATATCTTCCCACGTATACATTCCAATACCAATCAATGCATCTCACATATGCCTTCTTATCTCCCGTCTCTCAGGACCGTCGAACAAACCTGGTGGCAGTCGGAGAACGGGCGTGAGAATGTCACCATTCAGCTGGACCTCGAGGCGGAGTTTCATTTTACCCATCTGATCATCGTCTTTGCGACGTTCCGTCCGGCGGCGATGCTGATCGAACGATCGTACGATTTCGGCAAAACCTGGCACGTGTACAAGTACTTTGCCCACAGCTGCCGGGAGTCGTTCCCCCATGCTCCGCTTGTGGCGCGGAACATTACCGATGTGGTCTGTGACCACCGTTACTCGGGTGTAGAACCATCCAAGAACGGTGAGGTGATCTATCGTGTGCTGCCACCGAACATGAACATCGAGAACCCGTACGCCGAACATGTGCAAAACATGCTGAAGATGACGAACCTGCGTGTAAACTTCACCAAACTCCACTCGCTCGGAGACAACCTGCTGGACGATCGGGATGAAATCCAGGAGAAGTACTACTACGCCATATCGAACATGATTGTGCGTGGATCTTGCTCGTGCTACGGCCATGCCTCGCGCTGTTTACCGCTCGAAGGTGTGCGTAACACGGTGGACATGGTACACGGACGTTGCGAGTGTACGCACAACACTAAGGGTCTGAACTGCGAGGAATGCGAGGACTTCTTCAACGATCTTCCATGGAAGCCGGCACTCGGCAAACAGACGAACGCTTGTAAAAGTATGCTAATTTTTGTACTGCTTTTTGTACTCTTCCATAAGGGCTATGTTTGATAATGGTATTTCGTGTTTCCGACAGAGTGTAACTGTAACAACCATGCCACAAGCTGCCATTTTGATCAGGCCGTGTATGAGCACTCGGGACGTGTAAGTGGCGGTGTGTGCGATAACTGTCAGCACAACACGCAAGGATACCATTGCGAAGAATGTTCACCGTTCTTCTATCGCGATCCGAATGAAGACATCCAGAGCCCGTACGTGTGCAAGCCGTGCGATTGCGATCCCCGGGGTTCGCTGGATGACGGTATCTGCGATTCGATTGCCGACGAGGAGAACGGTATTGTGGCCGGCGCCTGTCACTGCAAGCGTAATGTCAATGGACGTCGGTGCGATCATTGCCGGGAAGGGTTCTGGAACTTTGACGAGCACAATCCGGAGGGTTGTCAACCGTGTACCTGCAATACGCTTGGTACGGTAAACAATTCGGGATGCAATGTGTACACCGGTGAATGTATCTGCAAACGGCTAGTGACTGGACGCGACTGCAACCAGTGCATGCCGGAGACGTACGGCTTGTCCGATAGTTTGGAGGGCTGTACACCTTGCAACTGTCATCCAGGTGGATCGTTGGATAATAGCTGTGACGTTATTACGGGCCAGTGTCGTTGCAGACCGCACATGCAGGGGCGAGATTGTAGTGAACCGAAGCAGCACTACTTCATTCCGCCGTTGCATCGTATCGTCGAGGCTGAGATACCGACAACGGTGAGTTACACAAGCGCCAAGGAGCGATCCAATCATATTAAAATATCCGTTTTATCGTCTCTCTTTATAGTTCTGTGAATCCGTTGGAGGGGTAAGTAGGGATATACGTTACTAGGTATAATTCTAGATCTCTTACGACTTTTTGGCTTTCATTGATAGCAAAATTGTTCGGTTGTTGTGCGCGAACGACCAAACGATCGAGATGCGGATTTCACGGGGCCAGGATTTATTCGTGCATCGGAGGGCACCGTACTGAGGTTCACCGTGGATGACATTCCGAAGACGATGAACTACGACGTGATGGTACGCTACCAACCTCAGATGAAGGGAGACTGGGAGAACGTACGCATGACCGTCATCCGACCGGAAGTGTACGACCCTGAAGGACCTTGTGCGAATTCACATCCGAGTTATGAGCGCGATATCACGACAACACTTTCGGAGTACGATTCGAGCGCTATAGCGCTCCATGATATATGTCTGGAGAGTGGTAAAACCTATAAGTTCATCGTATCCTTCCACCGCCACGCACCATACGACGATAATCCGACCGCACAGATCTTGATTGATTCCATCGTGTTGATACCGCGCATCGAAATCACTCCGATTCTGCAGGGTACTCACCAGGCCGAAGTACGACACCGAGAGTACGTTAACTTGGGTTGCAACCACACGTACTATGACGTGAACTACATCATCAACGCACCGGAAGAGTGCAAGGATCTGCTGAAAACGATCAGCGTGTACATTAACAACGGTGCAACGCGTAAGTGTGAATCTAGCTTCTAGTTGCGATAACTGCAAGTGGTGTGCGTAACCGATGTCCACCAACGGTATCGTATCTTATCAGGGCATTTCACTAGTAGTGGACTTCAGGGACTGATTAACTTTTCGATTTAACTACATCAGACATTGTTGACATTGAAACCACACCCTGGAGTCGATAGACAAAAATGGTTCTCTTTAAATCGTGGCATGTGTTTTTTCTGTTAAACGCTGTATTATTGACTAATTGGATAGATTTCTGCGCTGGGCAGGATATTAAACCCGGAGAGGTGGAGCTGGAACCTTGTTAGAGTCATAATTAAGGGCGGTTGCGTGCGTGTGATAGCTCACACTTTCATTTGCTTCTCATTGCAGCTTGCGAGTGTAATCCGACCGGTTCGAAGAGTAAAAAGTGTGCTGAATCGGGCGGTTTCTGTACGTGCAAGACAAATGTAGTCGGACGGCAGTGCGATCGGTGTGCACCGGGTACGTATGGGTTCGGACCGGAAGGTTGCAAGGCTTGCGACTGTAACAGCATCGGATCGAAGGACAATGATTGTGATTTGATCACCGGCCAGTGTAACTGTCATCCCAACACGTACGGTCGGGAGTGCGACCAGTGTCAGCCAGGCTTCTGGAACTTCCCCAACTGCCAGATCTGCGAGTGTAATGGCCACACGCCTACGTGTAACTCAAAGACCGGCGAGTGCATTCACTGCCAGGACTTTACGCAGGGTTGGAGGTGCGATCACTGTATCGACGGATACTACGGCAATCCGTTGCTTGGGTCGTCGATTGGTTGCAGACCTTGTCGCTGTCCGGATACTGTTGCTTCCGGCCATTCGTACGCGAATGAGTGTTACCTACACCCATCGACGAACGATGTGATTTGTTCATGCGAGTTGGGATACTCTGGCGCACGGTGCGATGTGTGTGCGGACAACTTCTACGGCAATCCGGAAAAACCGGGTGGCCAATGTCAACCGTGTGATTGTAGCAACAACGTAGATCCCAAGCGTCCGGGCAATTGTGATGCAAAATCGGGCAAATGTCTGCAGTGTCTGTACAATACCGAGGGTGACCATTGCGAGTACTGTCGGGATGGATTTTACGGCGATGCGTTACGACAGGACTGTCGGGATTGCGATTGTAACTTGCTCGGCACGAACCAAACGATACAGCATTGTGATCGGTACACGGGACAATGTCCGTGTTTGCGCAACGTTAAGGGACAGTACTGTGACGAGTGCATAGAAAATCACTGGAAGATTGCTAGCGGTGAAGGGTGCGAGGCGTGCGATTGTGATCCAGTCGGTGCGCTCAGTGAACAATGTAATCCGGTACGTTTATTGGGTTGGGAAGGATTGGAATAGTAATAGGCGGTCCAAGGATTGGGAAATACTAATCATTAACATTTCGTTTTGCAGTATGATGGACAATGTTCATGCAAATCTGGATTCGGTGGACGCCAGTGTAATCAGTGCGAGGCTTACTTCTGGGGCGATCCAAATGTGGAATGCAAACGTATGTATCGAGTTAATTAGACTCTGTATCATGCGTGTGTATTGAAATAATATTCTATTCTGATTTTAGCTTGTGAATGTAACGCTTACGGTTCGGCAACGCAACAATGTGATCGCGTTACCGGCAAGTGTGCCTGCAAGTCCGGCATTGGTGGCTACAAGTGCGACCAGTGTGACCGAGGTTACCTTGGTCAGGCACCGTACTGTGAACCTTGCGGTGAGTGCTTCGATAATTGGGACATGATTTTGGATGGGCTCCGCAACGAAACGGATCGTACGATCGAGGAAGCGAAAACGATCAAGAAGCTTGGTGCAACCGGTGCCTACAAGAAGGAGTTCGATTCGATTTCGAAGAAGATCGCTCAAATCGAAGGCCTGCTAAACAATACCATATCCGATCGGGAAATCGAAGCGATTGGTGCGGAAATTGATCGCATCCGCAATCACCTGCAGGAGTCGCTGCGCAATCTGGAAGAATCGGAACGCAAGCTGCAAGAGACGGACTCCAATATTAAGCTAGCCAACATTGAGATTGTGAACCTTGGACGCCGGGCAGATGAAGTGAAGCAGTTGACCAACTATCTGAAGGATAATGCGACGAGGCTGCAGGAGGGCAACATAGAGGGTGCACTGAATCTTACCCGTGACGCCTGGTACCGCGTCAGTTTGCTGGGTGAAACGAACATGAACATCACGGCGATCAATGGCCGGGCGGAGAATTACTGCCGACGTGCGGAGCATCTCATCAACAAGAATCAGGTCGATGTAGTACGAAACCACGAGAACAACGAAGCCGCCTTCCTGAAGTATCAGGAAGAGCTGAACGATTTGAACGGAAACATGCCGGATTTGAACCAGCGCATTTGCGATCGTCACGGTGACCCGTGCGATGAGTTCTGTGGTGGAGCGGGCTGTAAGAACGGTTGCGGAGGACTTCGATGCGAGAAGGGTGCGCTGACGCTGTCGGAGAAAGCGCTAGACTTTGCCAAGAAGACGGAACAAAATATTAAGGAAAAGGAGGAGCTGGCGGATGATATTCTACGATCGGTAATGTTAAAACTCACCTCAGGTACGGGAGATCATTGAAACTAATTAACGCATGGATGTTTTGATTGTAGATGTCACAAGCGAAGGCCAATGCTTCAGAATCGTACAAGAAGGCAAAGCGAACGCACGACGAAACGGAAGCTCATCTTGAAGAAACGAAAGATCTTATCGACCGCGCAAACGTGCTGGTTGGCAAACTGACGGACATGATCGACAATACGACGGCGTCGCCGGGTGAAATGCGAGAACTCATCGATCAAGTGATGAGCTACACACTGCAGCTAGACCCGGACCAGATAGACGATCTGGCACAGAAAATCGAGGACGCAGTTTCGCACCTTGTTAACGTGGAGTCGATCATTCGCAACACCGAGAACGATTTGCGGCGTGTGGAAATGCTCAAGGCAGATGCGCTCGAGAAAAAGTATATGCCTTTCTGGAGTAATAATGTGATGTGTACCTTTTTAACATTGTTTGGTGCATTCTTTATTGCAGGCAACGCGCAGAAAAGGTGTTAGCCGGTGTGCTCAACATTACCAAAGCTCTGGACGATGCGGATGATGCACAGAAAAAGGCACGTCAATCAATCAAGCAGGCAAACGGGGATATATCTTCTGCTAAGATTGATCTAGAGGAGGTAAGTTACGTTGTTCTTAAGGTACACGATGCTCAAAAAGACTAACCATCCTTCATATTTGTAATCCATAGATTGATAAGGAAACGGAAGACGCCCAAAAGCGTGCCAACTCTACCGCCAATGCAGTTTTGGCGTTGCAGTCGCGTCTTGAGCAACTGCAGAAGGATAACATTCGTAACGAGCTGGACGCTAAGGACATTAACAAGCAGGCGGAAGATGTGAAGGATTCGGCAAACAATGCTCACGAACGTGCGACACAGGTACCTATTGCTTACCAATGTGGACTTTAAATGAAATTATATTGTTACATGTTTCTTTGTATTATTATTTTTCTTGTTTAGCTTAAAAACGACTTCCAGACCGCAAACGAATCGCTCTCCATACAGGCACGACGCTCGGAGAGTGCCCGGGAGCGTGCTCAAAATTTGCTGAACCGTGCCTCCAAGATCACCGTGGATACGACCACACAGCTTTCGGCATTACAGAGTAAGTGACGGAAAGCGATGAATTGAGGGGAGGGGTGGACACAATCTCAATAACACTAATTTGCTCTATTGCTATTCTGCACAGGTATGGACGATATCTACAAATCCAACGAAAAGGAGATCCAGAATCTTGAAGGCGAGCTGAACGATCTTGCCGGAAGGATCACATTCTATCTGCAGACAATCCAAACTAATGCCGAGCGCTATCGTCAGTGCACTTAATGCGTTGGACATCTAAACAACAGCCCGGGCTACTGTCGCTTTCGACATGCCATCGGAGCCTATGAGAAAGCAATTACGATTGTGTTCACAAGGGACGATTATAGGGAGTTCTATTCTAAACGTAACAGCACGTGTACCTCGGTATACCGTTGTTCTTACTTAGTTTCAAACACATTTCAAACATGTTTCTTCCGACAGAAAATTTAGATAATCTTTGTGCCAAAAAAAGCAGATTCGAATGCTTAAATAGTGGACTCATGATTGTCTATTACTATTACGTCCATTGAGCTGAAATAAGTAAAAGTGACGTAAAGTATTTAATATTACATGGTGTTCGTTTCCTGCTATTGTAACAACTTTCGATTTCCAGTCCCGCATTAGTTTTTTGTTTGAGTTCGTCACTAACGCTAGCGAAGAGTAGAATGTAAGATTGATAAGGAATGTTCTAGCCATAAGAGATGATGGGTGTTGCCGTGCCTTCGTATACCAATGTAACACACCCAGTGCATTTAATATGTTTTTTCTAAACTAATTTCTCCCATAGGTTTCATTAAAGAAGTTTCTCGCTGCTACTGTTCTGTACCGAAGCTTAACATACTCGTTTATACAATAAAACCAGCAAAGACACAGCGAAACCATTCTCGAAAGCAACTATCCTGACGAAATAGCTATATATGATAGCGCATACACTAGATTACGAAGGTATCAATGCTTAGCCAGGGAAAGATTGTACCTATCGCAAAACGCCATAAATTGTAGCATACTAAAATGCTCGTTTTAACACTGATTTTAAGCAAACACAATATTAACTAAATCATACATACGCAAGTCTGTTTGTCGTAAATAATAAATATCTTCAATGTTCTATTCTATCGCTGGTTTGGATTTGTTTTGTTTCTATTGCAATACTTTAAAGGATACTCACGTTTTGGTTCTGAAGAAATCTCCATTTCTTCCTTACAACTTCAAGAGGTGATCTTCGGCTGCTATTTCTTCATTTCTTGACTTGTATTTACACGCAACAGGATTGCCAGTCCTGCATACCGAGGGTTGGGATTTTACTACCGGTACTGCGTCGAATGAGAGATCACGGCCGTTAACAACCTACACCGACGAGGTATCACAAAAAACTGCATGTAGCAAAATGATTTTGGAAAAAGGCAGATAGGCCACCTAGATCGAAATACGAACAGGGACAACTGCAACTGAACTGTGGCCACGAGTTCAACTGTGGTATGCTTAGAATCCAGTTCTTTACACGTTTCGCTCTCAGTGCTTATTTTAAATCTATCTCACATAATCTATGATCAAAACTGTGAATATTTTGTAATTAAACGATGGGTATGCGACAAAATAAAGGCAAAAAATAAAATTGAGATGAAAACAGTCTGGTTCGAATTGATCGAACTGCAATTCTGGGAATTTTCAAATGTCATCCCAAAATGACAGTTCCCGCTTATGATATTCTGTATGAACCTTGGCATTGACTCATGCTGGTGCTGAATGTCAAAATTGTTGTAAACATTGGAGGTGTTGCACGCTCCGGCATCGCGGAAGCTATAGTTGTTAATCGGTTCAAAATTTGTTTTTGCTGAAAAGTGTAGAAATTGTATGCAAATTATTGTTCCTAAATTAGAGAAGAACACTCACATTCGAAGCAATCATGGCTCTACGTGCCGAGTTTGAGAATAATGACGATATCGGTGTGTTCAGCAAACTTACCAACTCATACTGTCTGGTTGCCATCGGTGGTTCAGAGGCGTTTTACAGGTAAATTATCTGTTAGTAGGTGTAAGGATGTGATTTAATAGTGATATTAGACAAAAATAATTTGCCCTGCGGGTAAACAAATGGATTTAGCATGCTTTAGCGCACTTGTATTGTCCTACAATTTCGGATGATTCGCTTTTTTGGAGGTTATGTACAAGGCACGTGTTTATGTAAACAACTCCGTATTACAATATGTTTTTTCTCATTCTTTGCTTCCAGTGTGTTTGAATCCGAACTAGCGGATGTGATTCCAGTCGTTCACACTAGCATTGCCGGATGTCGAATTATTGGTCGCCTCTCCGTTGGCAACAAGAATGGTTTAATCGTCCCCAACAGTACGACAGATGTGGAACTGCAGCACTTGCGAAATTCCTTGCCAGATCCAGTGAAAATTCATCGCGTCGAGGAACGATTGTCGGCGCTAGGAAATGTGATTGCATGCAACGATTACGTCGCACTGGTGCATCCCGACATCGATCGCGAAACGGAAGAGATCATTGTCGACACACTGGGCGTGGAGGTGTTTCGTCAGACGGTGGCAAACAATGTGCTCGTTGGGGCGTATTCCGTGCTGAGCAATCAGGGTGGTCTTATACACCCGAAGACACCTAGCCAGGAGTTGGACGAGTTGGCATCGTTGCTACAAATTCCCCTCGTAGCCGGCACAGTGAACCGGGGTTGTGAGGTACTGGCAGCCGGCATGGTAGTAAACGATTGGTGTGCGTTCTGTGGCACCAGCACAACCTCGACGGAGCTGTCTGTGGTGGAGAGTGTGTTCAAGCTGAACGAAGCACAACCTTCAAATGTGACCAGTAACCTCCGAGCATCGTTGATCGAAGCGTAAGCTTTACCGAATGTTCTGTTTGTTTGCTTGGGACTGAATTTCTGAAATGATTTCTTTCTTCTACTTTGCAGGATGTCGTAAAACGGCTAGATTGGATGTGTTGGGAGGAAAACAGCAAATGCGCGATTACCGTGAGTGTTGCTTGGGTAAATTGTTCGTTTTCCCTTATCGGGAATAAAAACCAACCGGGAGGCAAACATTCTAACATTTTGAGCGAAATTTAATGTAACAGATTGTACAAACCCAACTCATGGTGTATGGTACCGAGATACAATATAACTGTAATGTGAAAATCATTATGAATTTCTTTCCTACTTACTGAATGTTTTTACTATTATAGCACGATCACTTCCATAGTGAAGTTTTCGGACTTTACCACGGATGAATACTGGGTTTGAAAAAACATTTTATGTATAATTTTATTTTGAAAATCTTTTTTCTTTATATCGAACAATTAGTTATATGAAAATACATCTGATACGACACCCAACTTTAAAAGTGAGCATAAATATTAGCGCCTTATCTGGTTCCCGTTGAATGTTCTGCATTATTGCATTCATAATGTGTTCAGCAACATCACGCCAAGCGCACGGTTTTTGTAGATTTAATGTTAAATGTCTATGTACGTTTTACGTAAGATTGGCTTTTCTTTTTTGACATGTTATACTTTGATGGAAAATGTACCGCACAGCTTGTGTTAACAGGTGCTGGCGGTTTTCCATTAATTTCGGGTCCCACCATTTGGTACGTTCATGCCCGGCGTAGACAACGGCACACGGAGTGTTGAGCAGTGCTCTCGGCTGTAGTGCAGCAGCGTCTGGTGCTGCTTTCCATTATTAAACGAACGCACCCGCCGTAGGTACATGTCTTTTTCCTCCAGCCGACCCACCGTGGTCGGTAGGTCCCAATCGTCCTCGTCTGCTGTGCAGCAGCTGTGGAACAACTTTTTAAAGCCGGCACGAAATTTACGATTCATAAACGCGTACAGAATCGGATTGATGCACGAGTTGGATGCACCCAGCCACTGGGCGACCGGGAGAATCGTTAAAATGAACGACTGGACTGTGTTTGGGGAGAGAAAAAAGAAAAGTACACTCAATTAGCAAGTTTTGGCTGCTGTGCTGTAGCTTTCGCTTGGTGCTTACCCGCTTCATCGTAAATCAAATCGCCGGCAAATTTAACGAAACAAAAGATAGCGTACAGAGGCAGCCACGAAATGGCGAAGGTGATGATCACCACGAAAACCATCTTAATGACCTGCGGAAAAGATGATGATGACGCCGCAGTTAATTATATGTGTTGCCCCACATTGATTCCGATGCGTAGCTCAGCACACTACTACACGTACCTTCACCTTGCTGCGATTAAAAACTTCATTTTTGCGGTTTATTATCATCTCGCGGGGCAGATTCCGGTAGGCTACATTCTTCCAAATGATGACATAGCAGATCGATATCACAATCAGCGGGCCAAGGTAGCAGAAGAACAGATTGGCGAACAGAAAGTACCAGCTTTCGGATGCCGGCGTCGGCCACAGCTCGGTGCAGATCTGCGAAGGTACGTAATAAAACAAACGGGACGATACATAAGCTCGGCGGTGTATTGTGTAAAACTTTACGGTTAAGATATCGCATATTTCGTGCTACGAGATTATGTTCCAAATCAGCTTTTTTGAGGTTTCATAGAAACTAAGGAGATTTACGAGAGAGAAAGCGGCCTGCTTATTCTGGGTTTCTTTGAATTTTCGTTTATTCGTGGCTTTTGAATGAATTTGGTGGGCCGAATTTGGTACTGGAGGTCGGAGCCATCCTCTATAATCACTGCGTGGGTTATACTCTAATCTAATGGTAGTATTGCGAATAAGCTTATTTCATTCGAAGGAAGGAAATTTCTGTTTCATCTTACATTTGTTAAGACGCAGTAGAAATTAATGTGCCGGTGTTATTAGTGGGGAATATGCGTTTGTAAACTACCAGGATATTTAATAAATTTGTGTAAAAACAAACTTTTATTTCTGGCAATGACATCATGTCCATCAAATGAACGATAAGATCGCTACGCTCTTGATCTTTATCATTTAATTATGATGCTCGTTATGTTTAAAGCTATGTTTGTTTCCACTCCATAGGCTGTCTACAGAAGAAAGAATATATTTTAATTCGTAGTGCTTCACAATGTCTAACTTTTTCGCTGCGATGTGGAACGAACTAACCATCACGCGTCGCAGTTGTTAAAAAGTTTTCGAATGCCAGTTTCAAATGAGAAGATAACGTTATTCTCTTTTGTCTGTTCACTGTAGGATAGCTAGAAAAGACAAGGCGTTTGGATGGATTCACCACTACGTTAGAGGAAATACGTGTAACAGGATCGCACAGAATGAATTCTTTAAGGAATGCTTCCAATGAATTATAAATACAAGAGCTGTCCATCGGGGTACCAT
>KI422665.1:21728-67154 GCA_000473375.1 Anopheles culicifacies | reverse complement strand
GCTTAAATTTTAATAAAATGAATAGCTTCCCTTGTATGTAATATGTGTCCAGCATAATGAAAATATTTAATTTTTACAAACTCACTTTTAAATCTTTTTTTTTTTTTATTTCTGCGCATGAAATCGATCACTTTATTTACACACACAGCATGGTTTAAGCTTAGACAGACAAATTTTATGATCTTCTGCATGCTGTTTTATGATGGATAAAATTCGCCTCAAAATTAGCAATTGAGCATAAGAAACTCGTAGTCGTATTGCAACGTTCACATGAATGTGTGAAAAAAATAAAATAAAATAAAACAAAACTAAAACAGCAGCTCTGGGCCCTTTTCTCTTCAACCGACATGTGTTTACAGATGTCAATGAACGTTGAGCGTCTTCTTTGCCGATGGAAAGGATTGTATAGCATGATTCCTTAAAAAAAAAAACGCTCCCAGAGAAACGTTTCTTCGGTTAATCGCATTGGTTCACCTGAGTTCTAGCATTAAACCTAGAATAAATTATGTTGTTTCCAGCAACTCTGAAAGAGGTAATCATTGAGGCAGTGCGATAATCTTAATATATTCAGATGCTCAGTCATTTTTCTCAATCAATTGGCAGCTAATGGTGAACCCAGAGCAACAGCGGTGGTTTATGGTCACAGCCCGTTGCTGACATCTTCAGCATGTGGTCACATCACATCGACTCGGTTCTGTCTCATGATTATTCATTTGCGATGTCATTCTGCGGGCGCCACTGAACCGGAATCGAACGACCGTTCCGCAGTTTGAAGGCTCATTCGTTTGTAGCTGGCCATCGTTAAACGCATCAATTTTCACCTTCAAATGCTGCCGTAAAGCCTCAACCGGGAAGAGGGCATTGATTGATACAATCAGCGTAAACCAATGGTGATGTGTACGGCATTTCCCAACTCCAGGAAAAAGCCCCATAAAAGGCGAAATGGAATCCCCCAGCATTTGGCGCTTAAGCCTCCAGCAGAGGAATATGTTTTCGGTCGTTACTTAAAGGGTGTTAAAATTGAGCCTTCGATTGATACGCGGGTACGAATGGATAACGAATGAAATAATCAATTGGATCCATAATTTGTCTCCTCCGAATTGACATATCACGCGGCCTGAAGGATAGATCATGCCTGGGAAAGTAATAAAATGTATCGTTCCCAAAAAGCAAACAGTACAGCCATTTACTGGCAGAGACACCGATTGATCAGGATAAGCTAATTTTTATTTGATTCTGATTGAACCGGTTCAACGGCATTCCCTTGCCGGTTCGGTTTGCCTCATTATCAGAACGCATGTTTTACGAAATCGGTAGTGTGGAAGAAATCATTTTGATATCTTAATTAATACCTTTTCACCCGATAAAGGTGGCACCCAACAAGCCCTGAAAGAAGGAATCGATCGGAGGATAAATCTTTAAGGTTTTTATGGATTGTGATTTCACCGACCGAAGTCATGCCGTGTGAAGGCGCCTATTCCATAAAATCAGGCTAATAAATGCTTTCATCTGGTTCTGGGTAGCTTGGCGACGGTGTAAATTATGGTGGCTTGTTTCCAACGCTAACAGTCTGCCGGCTTGCGGGATAACCTGAAGCAAACGCACTCCTACTGACATTCATCGTATGCAAAAACGGACAGCCACCGGGAATATGCAGTATGGCGCACGATAACGAGAAGCTTCTCGAGGGCCCTCGAACCGATCGTCTGTCTCCTCAACCGTTCACTGTTGCAGCTAATGCTTAAGCTGAACGTGATGGACGCAAGCTCCCACGGGTCCATGGTCCATGGACCTGTACGGCCGAGTGCCTGGCGCCTCCCTCAACCTCAACCATTCGTCACTCGCCGGTGGAGAATTTCATGGTACGATAATAATAATTTCACCTGTACGCTTCCCATCTGGCGTGATCGTGTTGTTTTGTGTAGTGACGATGATCGTCCCGCGCTTCTGCTGAGCTTGGTCCGGTAAGCCGTGGTGTTAGATGGATTAGGATGCGAGTGCTGCCCCAAAAAGAATGTGTCTACCGGCCAGGTGAGGATTGTTGGTGTTTTTCGTTGGCGCTCTTAAAGGCTATTTATGATTACGTTTGTGATGCTTTAGATGATGGAGGTGTTGCTAATGAAACATAACTGTATGGGCGATTCAATGTCCACTCGGTACAGCTTGTATAAATTTGCTTTCCCTAAACGCTACAAGTTGATGCGGTTATTTAACTTAGTGGAATTCAATTTTAAGCTCGTTTAAAAATATTTGCCTTAACTGTGGTCCCATTATTTCATAAATGAACAACCTTAACGACATTGTTTAGCAATTAGCTTATATAAAAACGGATGTTATTAAATTTAATTGTTTGCTAATTACCTAATTGTTAAATATGTTCTGCCAAACTATCTATCAAATAGATGTTGCTACTTTATTTTATATTTAATTCTGAAAACAGCTTTAGTACGGAACCTTTTTTTTTAAATTCCACATTTAATACTAACGCTAAAGAATTCGATAGGAATTCCGAAAAACAAATCGAGCCATAAGGATTTTCGTTACGCACCTACAAGTACCACGTGCGAGTGTCTTGAGTGAGGAATAATATTGCTTCTCACCGTTTCAAATCAACTGCTCACTCTAGACCCCTGCTTGCACACGGACAAACGAACGTAACGAACATTGATTAGCACTTTGGCCATCGGAAGAGATTTTGCTGCCGGCGGGCCGAACATTCCAATTCTGGGCCCCAGTAAACGGACAAGATAATATTCATGGCTAGGTGTCGATGAGCAGTGTCTGTGGGAACTCCAAACACATGCGCCTACCACGATGAGTCGATGTTCTTGACGCATGGTGCCCCAACACGGGCAACAGATGGTAGAATCATTAGAAAAGCATCTAAGAGACAGGTCGAGTCTGAAGGCAAGCCCCACCATACAGATGGAATGTAGGTAAGAGCAACCGTTCGGTCCTCAACGCCACGGAAACGTAGGGTCCAAATTTTATTTACCGTAACTGCTCGTTTGATTAATTTTATGACACCTGGAACCGACGACGCAAATAAGGATGTGCGACACATGGACATTCACGAAAGGGTGCGTCTTAATGTAGCCTTCGCCACTTTACGTTCGATTTCTATCATTTTAATTAGATAAAACAAAAAAACTTTGGGCAGCTTCATTTTATTCCACACATTCGACGCACCTGGTTAAGTTTATTTACCAGATTCAGAAGTGATAAGATGCGCATAAAGCGAACACGAATGGTGTTTGAGGTTTGAGGCAGAAGCATAAAAGTCAAACTAGATTAATCGATTTGGCTGAAAATTCTCACGATGAGAGATTAATGTGCATAAAATCTTCGAAGAGCTCGAATGGTTTAAATAAACAACCAATTAATTATCAAACAACTGATGAAGAGATAAGAATTCTCAGATATGAACAGCTCTGTGTGGATCTCTTATCTCTTATAGATGATTACTTAATTTATTAATTAAAAACATTGCGAGTATATTACTTTTCCATCACTAAAAATCATTGTGTAAATCAAATTCAAAATACCTCACGATATTGTACGTATAACATACTAAATACATTATTTATTAAATCAGATCATACGAGTTGCTACCGAATTGCATAAGGGATCATCCATTTATTACGTAACGCTCGTTAGAAGGGGTTATTAATTTTTTTTTATTTTTCATGCAATGTTTTAGGCAAGGCACAATTTATCTATACATTATAATTAGTTAAAATGCTGCTATGTGGTAAATTAAACCTGCTATGTGGTAAATTAAGTCTAATACGGCCAGGCCGTCATACAAGAACAAAAAAAAAAAAAATAATTAGTTAAAATTTTGTTAGAAACTTTAAGATTTTAATAACTTCATTAATTGCAGTTCAGTTACTCCTGACAATTTCTATCAGCTATAGTAGGAAAACTATAACGCATCTTCGATTGTCGTCCAACTCTACAACCGAGAGAGGATATCGTAAGGTCCAGTGACTTTATAATCATGGATTTTATCAGTTATGGGGTTATTAGACTTAGCATTTTCTACCGTTCAGCCTTGTCGTTTATCTGAGAAATTGCACCTGACTTATAAACCGATTCTGATTTCCTTTAGACCGTCGTTTATCTGTCATGAAAAAAGTATTTGTTTTTTTTCTCGAGTTGTTTTCATAAGATCTCAGTTGCACGTTACTATAAAATATATTATTTGCTGAAAAAATTGTAATAAACAAGAAAAACAGAAGTAAAATAACATTTTCAGTAGGTAAGGTCTTAATTATTTCACGAGCGGACAGCGTTAATATGCCAAACAATGCGCAATTCGGCAGATAGACAACAAACCCAATTAGTTACCGTCAATAATTTTAACTTCTACTACTAACTGTCAAATGAATGCTTTGTTCCAGATTATCAGCAGCAGAGTTAACCTTCTTTACAGCAGAAAATAATTGTAAAGACCCAGATTATTTGATCATGAAAAATCATTGATCGAAGCTTCATAAACAAATTGTTTAAAAAGGTCAGGAAGAAAAAGCTGAATTAAATAAAGATATATTTATCAATCATCCATATCTAGCAAGGTTCTCAGCGGTGTGAGGATTGTAAACATTATATGAAATACAAAACATAACATTTGCTAAATATTTGGAATATAAATTTAAGCTAACAAGGTGACAAACATCACAAATTACTTAGCGCTTCATTGTTAAGCTACGTTTTGTGGCAATACCAAAGGAATGGATCGAAAATCCTCATTGTTTGTGTTACGTAATGCTTGAATGTTCCCTAAAACATTAATAACCCTCTCTCTCTACTCGGTTCCCTGAAAAAAGAGTATGATTCGTTGGCCCACTGCACCTAACTTTAGATCGCTTCCCACCAATCTCGATGATAAATGAGAGCTGGTAGCGTAAATCAAATCATCGAAATTAGAATAATAATTAACCCCCAGTTTCTAAGGACCGATACCGATCGGGCAAAGGCCACCTTTACACATTCGCCTGTTTTCATCTAATTTTTGCTCCCCAACGCTCGGCGACTCACGCGCTCTGACCAGCCCGAAGGGCTTCCCAGAAGGGGTTCGATTGGCCCCGTTTCGTGCACGGCCCGTCGAGAGGTGCTGGCTCAGAAATTAATCAATCAAATTGTAACTTCGAACAAATCGTGCCGCAATCGTGCCGGCCCGTGCGGAAAATTCGAAAGGCTTCCCGGCACAGCCCCGGAGTGGGTTTGTTGAAATTTGAATAGGTCCACCGGGGTGGAAATGTTTCCACCGGTTCGAATGCTCGCGTCCCGCGGCGTCGGGTCAACAGCCATGACCAAAAGGCGAACGTTAGCGAAAGCGGACAGCATAGTCCTGCAGGTGTGGTGTGATGGTACACGGTGGCACGATTTCATCGTCGCGTGGACGGTACCAAACCCGAATGCACCACCACGGACACCTTCTCCAGTGTATTGCGCTTTGTTTAGGTTGCACAGTATCAACATCAATACGACTTGAGCGGGATAGGAACGTGTTGAGTGAACGAATCCATCCCGAAAGACTTTCGTTCCATGAGAGTGGTGAGGGGCAGTAGAATATTCGACCCGGGGACATATGTGGAGTCCTAGGCAGGAAGTTGATGTTAAATAATGAAATGGTACATCATAGGTTTGCAAACATGAAAAAGAACATGCCGCTTGTGGTTCTACCCCTGGAGGTGAGTTCTGGTATGCATCTTGATGGACAGTGGCTGCCAAAGTTATAGAACTGACTTTATTTTCAAGTCTATAGTTATTCGTTATTTAATAGGTAACTTTTTGCGAAAGTTAAAGATTTGTATTTTGTAAGTCATTGTTAATAAGTAAGGACAAACACTATTTTAATGAATTTAGTTTTGTTGTTCATAGTGCAGAACCTGTAACTTCGACTGTCCAGACTTTCTCTGATCCAGGCAAGTAAGATGTAACACATGTGTGCTCCAATTTTGTATTTCTACGAATCGCCATCAGTAGCGGCATGGCCACTTTCCATTCCTCCTTCATGACACCGGTAACTAAGATGTCCGAGGTGACGACGCCCAAAAACGGACGCTTAAGCAACAGATCAAACACGGTGCCGTGGTAACACCAGTGTGCCCGGAGCGTAGTGTGCGGCAAAATCAGAACAAACGCCACGCCGCAGCTTCTGGAGTGGAATAATCTGCTCCGATCGAATCGCTCCGGGCATCCGCTTGATCGACGATCGTCCGGCCCGTGGCTTTACATCATGTTTCTCTCGTTCTAGTAGCTGCTTTCCTGCCACTACAGGTGATGGTAATCAATCATCATTTTTCCCGATAAGGTGTTAAATAAATTGTAGCAACGAGCGGAAAGGGAACGGAGTGGCGTTTGGGGCTCACGGGCACAACTAATCATAATCGTCGCCAGGAGTCTGTGTCTGTGTGCTCTTTAATGCCGCTCTTGATGGGGCGAGCACAGAACGGGAATGCACATTTGAGTAATGATCGACGGGAGAAGGACAGCCAACATCACCGTATGGCGTTCGGTGATGTAATTTAGAATTAGAAAGCTGCCAGAAGGAAGCTCACTTATACGGTAGAAACTTCAAAACTTTCCTTCGTATCCATCATCCCAAGGCATTGGCGTTTAGTTGACATAATTGCTTGTTTTTTTATATCGAGTTTTTATTTTGAAGTTATGAATTATCATTCGCTTTTTCGTGTTTAGACATTGAGAAAGAACGGTAAATCATAAATTAAAGAGACATTGGTTTTAAATTCAAAACGGATAAAACTCTCTTGAATACTTTTAAGTGTTCCATCTAGTATTATAATTTATTTTGTTTATCAAGTAAAAAAAATCTGTTTTTTATTCATTTGTTTTATATTACTGTGTTCTTTACAATATTGTTTTGTACATCCAATTTTCCATCTAGTAAACCTCATCAATGCTTATCAAATACTATGGTTCGTTTCAGTTTTTAGAACTCATATGTTATTGCACTATTAATGTTTTGCTTAACTTATTTGTCGTCTTTCCTCCATTTCTTTTAGTAATTAATAAAAAAAGACTTCTTCCATACATTCTCTACAAGCACTCGAACAAGGCTCTCGCTCACATCGTTTAACATCGTGAGATGAGTATCAATGCGTTCAAAACATTGAGTTAACAACTAATCGATTATACCAAACACTACGGATACTATAAAATTCAAAGTACATTAGTGCAAAACAATTCCATTACGCTGTCATGTATAATCTTCACCCATTCGAACTGCTTCCGGTGAGTTTACAAACAACTTCTGAAGCATTAGTTTGATCGAGAGCTAATCAAGCAGCGTACATCGATTAGCTCTTGTCCGACATTAAATGCTTAACTTCAAACGGTTCATCAATTTGTCTACATTTCCATACGATTAACTCCTCCTTGATTTCCTCCATTAATATAGGATTCCGAGCTTAGCTTACTCAAAGAGCGAGGGAGAGATTCCCTTTTTTTTATTATACATTAAAAAAAACATAATCAAAAAAATTAATAACAAACTGATGAAGCAAAAACCCCACCACTTCTCATGCCGGTGCTATGCTGGAAGGCAACTGTTGGTGCCAGCTCCAGGTGAGAAAATTTTCCCGTTTAGCGAATCCACACGCCAAACCACACTTGACCTTTGCTGATGATTCGCAAACAGCAAACGGGAGCAAGAACGTTCAGCATCTTCGACGCCAGTCTGACCAGATTGGCAAGTAGAGGATTTTTAAAGCATGCCTTTCAGACATGGATTATGCTGCTGTACGCCGAACTTTCCTTGCGCCGTCTCGGATACGACTGTACCACCGTAGCAGACTATTATTTGCCGCCCCGGTCATCCGCTAGTGGTCCGTTAGGTTTCTCCTCATGGCTTCGACCGATTGTCGACACCGAGCTGCGCACATCCACAAGACTCGGTTGAAATAAAGCTGTTTTTTTTGTGGGTATGTCCGTGCCGTGCCGGGCCGGCAGAATGGCGTATGGGGCAATTAATCATTTCGTCAGAAACTTTACCTTCCCGATTGGAGCGTTGCTCGAAGCGCAGTCTTGGGAATGAGCTTGGTTTGCAGCTACCGAGAACGGAGCGCACATTAGGTCCACTCCGTGCTCGAGTGTGTTTAATTAGAAATAATTGAAATTAATGATGACCTGTTTTATTATTCAAAATCTTGAAGCGAGTTGTGATTTAGCGTACAGTAGCGATGGTAGTTTAATTTGGTATCCAAATGGATAAATGTGTTGCAAATGTGGAGAGAAATTACACAGAAAATCGCGAAAAGATTCGTTACACAACTTGTTTAGTTTTAAATTATGCTTTCGGTCAAATATAAGCTAAAGGGCAGTGATCTTGTAGTGCTTTTCATTTCACCTAGCATTTTTATAGATTTGGTTTGCTTACATGAAACCTTAACCGATTACGACAAGCTTTATTAGCTCGGAGATATTTGTTCATTCGTTGAAGATAAGCTTGAATCTTTATGTGCTATATTACTCTTAGTCCTACTAGGTATTATAGGCCAGTTAAACAGCTGCGCTCGTATCTTCCTCACATGCAAGATACACTTCTGCTGACAAGAGTACTAATCTCTCTGCTCCACACTTGCTTCGTGGTGCGCAAACAAAATTCTCTCACCCACAATTTAATCTTCGGCTTCTTACGCATAGTTATAGTTCAATACTTAACTTCAACTCATCGTCCAAACAGTTATGCGTGTTCGTCTTAAATAAGACAAACATCAGTCGAACTATTCTCAAATATCTCTTAATGATTTTATTCGCAATCTGAATGTAAAACCACCAGCACGCTATGTAAAGCTATTAATAAAATTAAGCACCTACCATTTGTTGTAGATAAAAACAGCTGTTCTCTCATATCTTACAAATTGTTTCTACATGTTTTCCCACGGTTTAAGACCATTGAAATAGTAACTAACTCGATTGCTCTAATATGACCCGTAATCTCTACATGTCCAAAGATGATTACATCTTGGCCTTCAGTCCGCCAGTGTCCTTGCTCGGAAGTTTCCTCTCTTGGAACATAAAAAAAAAACAATATCAGATAAGATAATGCCAACATCTAGCTCATATATTGCGAGTTTTAGGTAACATATATTGCGCTAACGTCAGTGTACAACCATCAGTCGTATTGTGGAACAATGTTCGTTAACAGCACGTTTAGCAACCGTGTGGTGTATGATACGGAAACCCGAACATGGCACGGACCGACAGTGAAGTCCGTGTTCAATCCGGAAGCTAGTTTGGGACAGGTAATCGTCGAAGTTCTCGATCGCTCTCCAGATCGAGTGATACAGCAGGATATGGATACTGGGCGATCCTTGACGTACGCTGAGTTCAAGACAAGGCTGGTTCGCTTCGCACAAAATCTTACTTCGTACGGTGTCTGCAAAGGAGACATGGTAACGCTGGCTAATGCGAACAGTGAAAATCTTGCACCCCTAGCCTGTGCTTTGCTCACGATTGGCGTGCCATTAAATCCTCTGGCCCCAGGTTTCAACGAAGACGACATGGCGAACATGCTGCAAACAACAAAACCGAAGCTTGTATTTTGTGACGCTGACAACTACGAAGTAGTCCGCAAGGCTTTGCAGCGAGTGGTACCTAAGGAGAATCAGATGCCACCAATTTACGTGTTCGAATGTTCACGCTCTGATGTGAACCACGCGGAAGATTTTCTCAAGGAAACAGGACAAGAAGAAACATTCATGTAGGTATTGTTAGAATTTGATATTTTTTTAAATACTCAAGTAATATTTTTCCCAACACAAAGGGCTCCATATCTTGGAGATACTAGCAAAACTTTGGCCGCTATCCTGTGCTCCTCTGGAACATCCGGTGCACATAAAGGTGTCCAGCTGACGCATAGAGCGTTTTTTCATCTTACAACGATTTTCCGATTTACATCAACTCCAGGAGTTCATTTTAACTTCAGCGCCATTTACTGGGCGACCGGGTTTAGCACGATGTTGAACACCTTTTTCAACGGAGCTATCAGAGTTATCACACGCAAACCTTTCAACGAACAGCAATTCTTTGAAGCCATCGAAAAGTATCGTGCTGATGTCGTCTTCACACCTCCAGCCTACGCCAGTGCCGTTTTAGCCCATCCGCGAATAAAAACGATTGATTTCAGCCATCTTCGCTTATGGGCGGTTGGAGGCAGTCCCGTTCCGGAGCAGTTACGTGATCGAATTGATGAACTGCTAGCACCGACTGGAGGCCGTTCGGTGAACGGCATTGGAACGTCCGAGGTGGGTGGCGTTGCGTTGGATTTAATAAAGCGTAAACCGGGCTTCATCGGTCCTCTGATGCCGAATGTAATGATTCGTATTGTGGACGAGGACGGTACACGATTGGGCGTTGGGGAGCAAGGTGAGGTGCTGATGAAAGCATGCTACGAGTTTGGTGGCTACTATGGCAATGAAGAGGCATCTAAAAGTGCAATCGATGCGGACGGGTTCTTCCGTTCCGGTGATATTGGGTACATCGACGAGGAAGGCTTCCTGTGCCTGATCGATCGGAAGAAGGATATCTTCAAGTATCGTAACTTTCACGTGTCACCAACCGATCTGGAAGCGATCATTCTTCGCATAGACGGTGTGCAGAATGTGTGCGTGGTGGGAGTTCCGGATGCTGATGGTGCGACAGACCTGCCGGCGGCCGCCATTGTCCGACGCCCGGGTGCCGTTCTCGATGCCGCCCAGGTGTGCACGTTCGTTGATGGACAGGTGTCCGACTTTAAGCGATTGCGCGGAGGTGTTTACTTTGTCGAGCAGCTCCCGAAAACCGACAGCGGTAAGGTACTTCGTCGGTTGGTCACCAAGATGATAGGGGACATGAATCAGCATCCTCAGCGTGATACGGCTATCACGGTGTAAAACTCTAGCCGACGCCGAAATATAGCTGTTATCTTACGAACAACCCGCGTTTACTGCTGTCTAGATGTATTTACTTTGAGCTTTGGTCCGATTACAGCGAGCGCGCGTTACCACGGAACCTGTTTGCCTCGGGAAGTCTGTCGGAGATGATCGAACCACGCACCGCAGGAACCGGTTTGTAACACGGGTCGAGAGCAGCGTGGGTATGCAAGTGTTGAAAGTACGACAGTTCCCTGTACAATTTTGCTGAAAGGCATTTGGGCAGTTGTTATTGTCATTGTCGTTATTGTGGTCAGTCACTTTATTTCGTTCGTTGGATTCTGCGTCTCGTCTACGTCAGCGGCCAGTATACGGTGGGCCGGAACACAGTGGTCGGCGGTGGTAATACTTCAAAGATCGCGTCACATTCCTCTGTCGGTATCATGGTTCGTAGGGCAAAATCGTGCTAGTTGCTTGACCGGTTGTTAAACCTATTATCGACAGGCACCGCACACATACATATATATGAGACCATCAAAACAGAAACATGTTAGAGATGTTTAATAGGGTTATACTACACAGTTCGAAGCATCTTTGACCGATAGTCGACACGAGACTCGTAGTGATAACGAGTGATAAGTTGCAATTCATGCAGATAAGCGCAGGCAAAGACTCTCAAGAGACGTAGTCCAATGCAGCAGATAGTGTGAAGCAAACTCTGATCGAGTTTGAGACCAGTCAGTGTTCGAGTGTTGAATAAACTGGAAGTCACGGATAAAGATGGCGTTGTGTACGTACGATGAGCAGAGTCGCACCTGGTACGGAATACAAATGGTGTCGATCTACAATCCAAAAGCGAACGTTGGTGAGGTCCTCAACCATATCTTGGTTCGTACACCCGAACGAATTATGCAGATCGATATGGATACCGGCAATCGGATGACTTGTGCCGAGTTCCGTACGCGGATGATCCGATTTGTGCAGAACCTTACGGATGCTGGTCTTCGTAAAGGTGATATCGTGGCAATGGCAAATGGGAACAGTGAGAATGTGGCTCCGTTGGCTTGCGCACTGATGACGATCGGTGCACCATTCAATCCGTTGGCACCGGGATTCAACGAGGACAATATGGCGCATATGTTACGTCTCACGGAACCGAAAATGATCTTCTGCGACGATAGCAATGTAGAGGTAGTTGGCAAGGCCGCTCGAAGTGTGCTTGACGGCGAACGACCGATCTATGTGTTTGAGAGTTCGCGTACTAACGTGGAACATGCGGAAGATCTGCTTAAACCAACTGGCCGAGAGGAACAGTTTGTGTAAGTACTTGTGGACTTTTACAAGTATACAAATCCTTCAAATAATAGGTTGCATTGTTTTTGTTTGCTTTAACTCAGACCACCACACCTGGGTAATTCGCACGAGCTTCTGTCGATGATACTGTGTTCATCAGGCACCACTGGACCACCAAAAGGTGTTTGCGTGACGCACGCACAGATAGTCGCCACGATCGGTTCCTATCCCATGGCAAAACCGATGACGGTGTTCAACTTCAGCCCGCTCTACTGGGGCACTGGGGTTTACGTGCTGCTCAGTACGTTCTCCGGACTCTCAACGCGTCTGATCACGCGCCGCCCATTCTCGGAGGAAACGTTCTTCGAAGCAGTGGAAAAGTATCGCGCCAACTTTGTCTTCTTGCCACCGTCGTACGCTAGTCAGATCGTACGCCATGAGCGTGTGGCACAGGTGGACTTCTCCAGCTTGCGCATGTTATCATTGGGAGGAAGTTACGTTTCGGAAGCATTGCGCGATAAAATCGACCAACTGCTGCCAAACGGGCGAACGTACAATTCGGTTGGAACATCGGAAATAGGTTGGGTATCCTGTGATCTGGCCAAACGTAAGCACGGTTCTGTCGGAACTCCAACGATTAACATAGCCATAAAGATTGTAGACGAAGCAGGTAACGACCTGGGCATCGGTGAGAAGGGACAAGTATTGATCAAGGGCTCCGAACCGTTCGTTGGATACTACAAGAACGAAGTGGCCACAAAGAATACCATAGATGAACGAGGTTTCACACGCTCTGGAGATGTGGGATACTTTGATGAGGAAGGATACTTGTATCTGATCGATCGAGAGAAGGATATCTTTAAGTTCCGTGGCTTTCACATCTCTCCGAGTGAGCTGGAAGCTATCGTTGCCCAAATTGAAGGCGTTTTGGAAGTTTGTGTCGTTGCAATTCCGGCGGACGCTGATCATACTACGGAACTTCCCACAGCAGCTATCGTGCGATCAGCCGGAAGCTCACTGAGTGCGAAACAGATCACAGATATTGTTGACCAGAAGGTTTCCGACTTTAAACGACTCCGAGGTGGAGTTTATTTTATGGATCACTTACCGAAGACACAGACCGGCAAGATTTTGCGCCGTAAGGTGTTAGAGAAGGTGTTACAACTGGTGGAGGGCAACAAAGTATCCTGCTAACAAACAGTTCTGACAAGCATATGCACGACAGAGTTGTTTATGGGAATTGGGAAGGCGGCTCATTGAAAAATATATTAAGTTTTATGAATAAAATAGAGTTTTATTGCTTTTCTAAATAAAGAGACTGTATTATTACCCAAAATGATAACGATTCATCGTTCAGAGCTTTTAGAGGCTTTCTGCTTCGTGTCGCATATCTTTGCTGGACCGATGTGTATGTCATATCATTTTAATGACACTTGGCTACCTTGCATGTGATGTCGCTCTATCAATAGCGGATGACACCTGCATCTTCTTTTTCTCTGGCTCTACAACCTTGAGAGGTCTTGGCCTGCCATTTCTGGCTTCATTGACTTGAATGTGCCCGCAGCATTAAAGTCAGTCCTGCGTACGGGGAACGGTTCGAATGGGATTCGTCCGTTCGAAAACCAGCACCTCGGTCTCCTCGGCCACCGAACCGCTCCATGACACCTGCAGGTCCTTGAAAATTGAGACCAGAAACCGCATACACAACGGAACTTATATTAAAAGCCCCCAGCCAACAGGGCTCATGACGGCTGTCTTCTTCACATAACTACTATTAGATTAGCCACTGTACTACTAAGGTAAATCACATTAATGATTCCTCGAGAAAGATCCTAGTACGTGAGTAGATAGCAGCTCCAAAACATTGGCGGATTAGCTGATGCCTGCATGAGGTCAAGATGGTTGTGTAATGATAAATAAACAGAAGTATAAGTAAATACGTAACTCCTATTAATTTATGTTGCAACTCTTCTTGGTGTCATAATTAAAATGGGATTTTTACTACTAATCTTCAAAGGAATCCAAACATTAGTGGAGTGCCTTCGAATGAAAAGAATACGAGTTGACAATCGAAGTTATGAATGTTCGGGATTACTAACTAGATCACAAATACAGTCTACTTTAAATACTATTCACTGAAGATACCTACCAAAGTTCTATTTCAAAACTATCAGTATCATGGGGATCTCTATAGAAATTGTTTAGGAAATGAAAGTAAATAAATATTCACTTATAAATACTACTCCGATTTACATTTTTTAGTTCATTTATGCTTTCTATAATGCTACAAGTCTTCTTGCGCGAATGTTCACGAGAATTGCGCACTTCCAATCAATTGCGGCTGTGGTTCAATCATGCTAGAAAATCTGCGTCAGTCATTCTGCTGTTAGATAGATGTCGGTGCCGGATTATTACCTCTCCTGCTCGTATCCACATTCCATATAGCTCTGACGGGATCATTACGTATAGTGCTAGATCCGGCCGGCCGAACGAAGGCAATACCACCGCAAAGCTTCTAGCACAACTGAAGGCGCATAACAACAGAACCTAATTACTTCCGTGAAATTGAAACAGATGTTCCCGTGGAGCGGATGCGCGTACGCCGCAAGAGATCGATCGCGGTACAATGGCCGCAATGGACGCGCTTGGCCTCGAATGCCCCGGTCGTGGATGCTGCGATTAATGAAGAAGTTAGCGCACACCCGCTCCTAGCGAAGAAGATTTGGTCGGCTTCAGCAAACTGCCCTCTACCGCTCTACGCACGTTTACTCGTGTGTAGTTCTAATGCAAACAGGAAAGCAACCGATATACAATCGACTATGAATTGGCCCGGCATCGCACAAGCTGTGGAGAAGGAAACAGATTGAATGGTTTTGCGCAAAATGGCCGAACTGCCACGGTGCTGTTTCTCAGGAACCTAGAATAAGATTCGTAAATTGACCCCTGCAAGATACGGACAAGGCTGGACGGACTGTAATTAACCCCACGGGCATCTCATTCCGGTATGGGTCGAAGGTAACTGGAGCTGACCGACTAGACGGACGAATTGCTAGAAGAGAAGAAAAGGTAGAACTAAGAATGTAATACTTACATCTATTTGTTTCATCTATTATTATTAGTTTGGGCTCGTTTATAATAAATTATCTTCGTTATTTACTAAACATTTATATTTTTCTGCTACAACTAATGCTTCTGTTTTGTTTTGGCATTACAAACGTTTGAGTCATATATTCTGTTTTTGGCTTACTTGTATCTTGTATCCTGTAGCAACTGAATTGTATCTTGTAACTGAGTAGTCAGCGCTTCTTACGGAAAAATGGTCCCGATGGGATTTGTTACTGGCCCACCTTTTTGGTATACATACCATACGTACATAGTACGTAACATAATTATAAGGCGACAAGTTTATTTTAGATAAAGTAGAAAATTTTAAATTGTGTGTAAAAAAGATATTCGGCTACGTTGCATAATATAAAACTTATTCTCGTATGTTTGTAAATTTTTTAACACAAACTAGTTTTTTACGGATCCGGATCCGATAAGAATACCATTTACTCTAGAAAAGATCTGAAAAAGCTTTTAAACAGAGTTATCATCTTGACAGTTATTTGCAGAACTCATTATAAATTTTTCTATATTTTGCGATCTTAAAATGTACTACTTGTTTAACAAATTAAATTATAAATCTCCATAATTTCTTGAAGTGCCCACAAAATTGTTCAAAACTTATGAAAGATTAATTTTGTGAAAACGAAAATTTTTCTACATCAATGCTCTACAACACCATGATCCAACCTTGACCTTGAGCAGCATGCGTTGTTTGTTTTGACATTTACTAAAATCTTATTTTTAGATTTCGACTAGAAAATATCCCATATTGTATATCAAGGGCTAGAAACGTCAAAATGCATACAAACAAACTGGTTTACGTCGTCATAGACCCCAATCATTATTTAGAATATAAATAATCAAATGTTTATTTAAATTAGCAAATTTTGAAACGTATTGAACTTATAAAAAAGGCTCTTCAATATAAATACATTTGTTGTTATTGTATGACAGATTCGACAAATGATTTAAATATGTTTTAAAACATTTTTCTAATGTGTGTCAGTCTAAAAATTCCTGATAAAAAATTCAAAATATGTGCATTGGCTAGTTACATGTTGGAAGAAGAGGGTCTTTTTGGGATATTAATCCCATTACATGTTTCGTAAGAAGTATTGTAAGTAGATTAAGTTTCTTAATCGCAGCAATCTTTCCGGATCATTTTTTAAAACTTTTTCTAGTTATTAAAAATAAACTAATGGCCTTATAGTTATGTTGCGGACTGAATCACATCAAATCAGCCATTTTGACATATTGGAAGCATAAGGTAACTAAACTATTTCATGAAGTTAAAAGAGTATAACAAGTGATAAACCTACGAGCTTTGCTTGTTATCGTATCAACGGGCATTTTTAAAATTAATTTTTTTTCTAAGTCTCCAAGTTACAAATGATATGCACTCTCAAACGATTCTATTATACGATGGAACTTCCACAACATTCCATCCATGGAATGTTCCAATAATTCTGATCCTAGCGCTTTGCAAAACCCAGTGCGTAATGTTGCGTCCGTGCGAATTCGAACAATCAACCCATTCCCGGAACACATTTAAATATAATGGAGTCGAAACGGAACTGACCGACTCTATCGCTCGGGTCAAATCACTCCCGGCACGGGTGTCTAAGAAAAGCCACCCGAAAGGGCAAACGGAACGACCAGCTCAGGCAAGAGTAGGATGGGAAGCGCACCTTCATCGTCATCGTACGCCCCACTACCGTGCGCTGCCTCGTGACAATTGGCAATGACTGTGAAAAATTCTCACGGCCCCCAAGTACGAAAGCGCTAACGTAACGTAACGTAGCAGAGTATCAAACGAACCCAATGGAATGTGAGTTAGTAATTGCGACAAATTTCTTCGACCACATGGAAGCCCAAACTAGTGAGCAACTGGTTGAATCATGGAAAGGATGGAATCACGCGCTGGGAGGTCCAGGAGAAGGAGATACAATGTGTGGTGAGTTAATTGAACGTACGATAGGCATGACGAAATACTGACAACATATGTCACCTGATCTTGTGCTTTACATGATCATTGGAAACCTGTTAGTTAGGTATTATTTTAACATGCAATGCCGAATTGCACAAAATCTTTTTAAAATGTGTTTATTCAATTATTTCCATAATATCAGGCTCAGTTTGAAGCTCTTCGCAAGCCACAACGCAATAACCCGCTATATACTGGTACATTCTCTTTCGAAGGTTGTCTGCATGAAGCTGTGATTTTTACGGCTCTGTGCGCGTCTTTAGCTCATAATCCAGCCGTAAGCCGGGTAATGCTTGCGAAGGCAACAGCTTATGAAAACATCCATAAAATATGAAACATAAAAGGGAAAGCCTGCAAAACAAAGCACTCGCTGTGACATCCTCCACCGGCACAGTGTTACTTGTAGTTTCGTTCCTTTTTGTGCCCATCGTGTACGCGTTTCGTTTCTATGTTTCGTTCTGCCAAACGATCGAGGTCATCTTGGACAAACAGTGCACTGTGGAAAGGATATAATGCAGTTCATGGCGTAGGGTTAGCTCGTAACTCGTACCTCGAAACAACGTGATTATATAAATTACAACACGAAACGTGTGATATATAGTGACTGTAATTTGTTTATTGCAACTTAATGAAAATGAGTTTTGTTTTTTGTAAATGCCGTTTGATAAAAAATTAAATTATTTTATTTTAAAATTTCTAACATGTTAGGTCAGTGAACACAATATAATAAAAACATCTTTTCGTATAATATATAGCAATAACATAACGCTCAATGCCAAATGCGCTACGCTTTTACCTCGGAGGCTCTGTTAAGTCACTTGTGTTTCGCGCAAAACGCGCCAACAAGCTCACAAAGAAAGAAAGCTCGCTTGCCTGCTTCCAAACTTCATAACGAACTCGGACTCAGACTGGCGGTTTCTTCCACTTTCTTTCATTGTTATGCCATTTTATGACGCCAGGTTTGCTGGCGTTCCATCCTTCCCTAATTCCTCCACCTGCCTGCCATGCCTGCCTACTCGTGTGCAATTGAAATAAAAACACTCGTAAACGTGTAAAAGGCAGAGAAACAAAAAAATGCGCATTGTTCCAACGCTAGCTAAAATAAACCATACCGTACTGTCCCGGCCGCCCTGAATCTGGCACAACATTAAAAATGCTCACTTTATGTATATGTATATCTCATCTCAAGCATAGAACACGGACGGTCCAACCGACGGTGCCGGTCCGACATTGTTCGGCCACTTGCACCGCGCCGGTACGGTTCGAGGGTTTTCCATTCGAGGAGGAGCGTACGGGTCAGTCAACTCGTGGGTAGCTGACCAGAACGGTTCAGGACTGTTGGTGAGATTTGCCGTGTGTGTGTGTGTTTTTTTTTCGCTTCTTTCTGTTCACCACCATACATTCCCTGTCGTGATGGATTTATGGAGTAGTGAATTGCATCACATCAGCAGTAACAAGAGTTACGATAAGGTGTTGATAGCTTTTGACAGAAGTCGGTCCTTAATTTACCATTTGCCTTCCGGAAAATGGTCACTTTGTTGTACGAAACCCGGCACATTACGTTGCATGATACGTCCAGTGCGTGTAGTGCATAATGGTTTTGTACGACGCGTAATAATCTTTCGTCACGTTTTTGGGACGGCTGAGTTAAGATACGGTACAAGCAAACGAGTGATGTGTTGTTTGTGTAGAATGCTTTAGTAAACGTGCTCGAGGGTTTAGGGCGAAATTGTCATACGATAAGTCACCTTAGGATAATATTTTACAGTTTAACAAAACAAAAACAACGAAGCTTGGTTTTAGTTTTTAGTCGGAGAAATGTTACTTATCTTATTCAATAATCATTCTTTAGTTTTGCAATCATCAGTTAAGCAAATAATAATCTTTAAAATTTTGCTCTAATACTTCCACCGGTAAAATAACCCGTAAAATTGAAAATGTTGTTCCATAGCAGATAAGATGATCTGAAACAAGTGATCAAAAGCATGGAGAAAGAATAAAATCTTCAAAACAAAAAATGGTGTACAGTTCAACAAACAGGTTTGTGGGCAGAGATGTAAGAATCAACACGAAACCGCACACGTACGTGCGGGTTATTTGGCGCGAAGTTTGAAGTACGCTGTGCAAATTTCTATTACCCAACATGCTGGCCCGTTTGATCCGGCCCGAAACACATCGTCAGGCGTCAAATTCGCTACAGCAAAGCCGTTAATCATCATTATCAAAAAGGCAACAACAACAACGGAAAAAAAGATAATGGCATGAAGAGAGAAATTACCCAAAAGAAGATCTAATACCATGTTCTAGGACTACCGGGTTGCGTTCGTAGTTGCTTTTATAGATGGAGCTGTTTCGCGCATGGTGTGATCGTTAACCCCCTCTGGCGATGATGATATTGTTGGATATATTCGTTTCTTTTTTTTGCGCTTGTTTGCCCGATAATTGCAGAGCTACATCTTGTTTAACAAAAATGGTTTTGTGCTGTATGCCGAAGCACAATTTTAGCACTACTTCAGCTTAGTACAGACGATAAAATAGGCAATTCTTTTCAAATACATCTCTACAACGCGCACTGCGCAGCGGCAGCAACGTGCCTACCATGTTATCTACTAAACATCGTTTCCGTCTGTCATAAAATGTGTGTTGTCACAGCGATTTGCGATAAACTGTGACCTTGGAAGTCTAAGCACCGGGGTTGACTCGTGCAACTCGGGCAACAATAGAATTAGTCTATTATTTTAACCCGTGCTGGTGTGTAGCTTCACTTGTACGCCATTTTGTGTCTGCACTGTGCTATCACTAGCGGCAACAGTTTGCTGTCAGATGCTGTCTCCCTTCGCTTGCTATTATTATCAAATTACTCACGTTTCACTTATGCGGGTTGCACGCGAAAATGTCCAAATCCGATCACCGGTCTCCGGGATGGAGAATACCACACACATGTTTGTACACACACTCATACACTTACACGACTGAACACGCGATCGTGCGCGCGATAGGAAAGGTTGACACAAACGAAGGTTATATTGTACGATAGCGATTGGTGAAGATACTTAGGAGCAGGAGAACAACGACAGTAATGAGCTAAGTGTTCGTACTGTTCGTTTATAGCATGTGGTTTAATAGTTCATTTCGATTCGTTTTCTAACGTTTGAAATGATCCTTTCATTTTGAAAATATTTACTATGGAGATGTACGGTCAACACTCAAAACTCCATGTAGATTATATCATTCTTTGGCACATTTGCGATGAGAACACATTTTTCACAACCATTAAATGAACACTCAACAATACACAGCACACAGTATCACTTTTCACTGCCCCGTTGAAATCCCAATGTGTTGTAATACCCTGTACTAGGTATGCCACTAAGAGAACACGGGAATGTTGAAAAAAATCCCGTGAATTCTTCCAGTGCCATTACATGTACCAGGGAAGGTAAAGGTATTCGAAGGCGCACGTGAGCTTCGATGCTCATGGTCTACCCGGTATCGGGTCCTGCGATGCGTGTGTGGCCGACCGCAAGGGCACCAGCCGACTGACACGGGAACCTGCACCGGTGTGATCGGGAAACCTGTGAACTGATCCACAGCATTTCATGCTACACTGCCGTGTCCGTTATATGCTGCCAAGGAAGAGCACTAAAAAGGGAACAAACGATAAAGAGCCCGAGCAAAGAAACACGATCAATAGTGAGAGATAGTGTGTGAGAGAGAGAAAAAGGAATAGTGAGAGAAAATGGAAAAAGCTCGGACAACAAAAAAAAAAACGGGAAGAACAATAAAACAACCCAAGAGATCATGGACCGGGAGAAAACCAATCCACAAAAAGAGGACACCGGATAGGGAATGATGGAGCGAAACAATTGGTAAAGAGAAAAAAAGAGCATAGTAATGTGTGAGAAAGGTAGTGATCGAGAGTAGCAGTCGAAAAAACGCTCCGGAACGATCAATTCTGCTGGATCGACGAGGAATTAGAGGAATAGGGAAGGGAAGATATATCCGGAAGAGCCATACGCGGGAACGAACGGGAATGGACCGAAATTAGTGGTGGGAAACAGCGGGAAAAGGGAGTAAAAACGGCATCATTTCCCAGGCCTGTGTTTTTGATGGTGGGCGCCTTCCGCCTTGACTTACTTGTCCGATTGATCTCGTTTGCTTTCATCGTATGCAATGCGATTCCGTCCGCACATTCGGGCACGTTGAGCTAGGGAGAAAAAAGTTTAATTTTAAGTTAAAGTCAAACTTTTGGATAATTCTCAAAGCCACCAGCGAACACTCACGAACGACTTGCACGAACCAGTTGCTCCCGTTTTGGCCACACGGACCATTTTGCTGTTACTCTTCAACTAACCAAACCTGCTTGGAAGTAGCGCTGTGAAGAAACTGGACTGAAACCATGCGACCCGTTCGTCATCGGCACGACGAGTGACGGATGGTTTGACTTGCGCTTGTTTATTGTTGTTTTTTTTCCTCACTCTCTCTCTCTTTCTACTCCGGTTCGTTCTTTTATGTATGTGGTTACACTTAACTTATTCCACTTTGACGGTAGTTGTGTTGCAGAGTGGTGTGTCGCTTTGGTGATGTGATCGTGCCCAAGCGTTGGCTTTTCCAGCGATGCGTAACCGACCGCGCACCTTGCAAACCATCGCTTTGGCCGTGCGCCCCCTAGCGTAACGATCATTTCTCCCGACCCGATCTGTTGAGAGTGTATGTTTTTTTTGTTATATGTTATCCGTTCTACCTCGTTGAACCATCCTCTGAGCTGTAGTAGAACCACTCACACATACGTAAACGGAAAACAATTATCGCCCTCTCTTACTCATGTCCTATTCTGCGGACGAATTCGTTAATGCTTCTACTCGCTAGTCGGTGAAAAGTAAAGGATTGTGCTGGTGCGCGTCCGGTTTGATGCTACAATTTCCAGCTCTGCCAGAAGAACTACTTGCCCAACATATTCTCACTTTTGTTCCCCTTCGCTATCCACGCACATCACAACTTTTTCAACGTTTCACCATAATTAATCAATTGGTCGATCTTTCCAACACAACAATGTTTCAACAAACTAATGTATATGTGTGCATGTGTAGGAGTAGAAGAGTATAAAAATAAATATTTTTCTTTGCCCAACACTCAAGCCGTTCATCATCATCATCATCTTCATCATCGCCCATAGCCTTTCAGAGTTTGCCCCCTTTCGGTGAGCGTGGTAGAATTTATTAATTATTTAACTCATTCACCGAAGCCCACCGGCGGGCAGGAATCCGATCGATCGCATTTCGTGCGAGTGTGCCACGCGTGAGTGACCACACAACGCACCAAAAGGAAGAGAGAAACGCCGAAAGGCACACACAAAAAACGCCAAGTTCGGTTTACAGAGCGCACATGAAACAAAAGACTTCAACGATGGCATGTGGGATTTCAAGCGAGGAACCTTTGACGTTAAACGTTCAAGCGCTCTTCATTCGCTTTATATTACCGGATTTTGATGCTGCATGGTGCAATTTCCAACACTTAATCCAAATAATCAAGTTTCTATTCAACCATTCCATTTTTTAGTGAGTTTTTGGTCATACCTGTTATTAGAGAATCCGGGTTTTCAAATTCCATAATGCCCCACTGGAGGGAACGAGTTTAACGTGTATAGGAGAAACAAAGGGAAAGCTTTTTTAGATTACAAATAACACACCTGTGCCAGCATTGTAGTGAACGTACAAGCTTATCCACTCTACAGAACCCGCAGAATAATTTAGCTCATTTTACACTGACTCTTTGTCACATCAACTAATTTTAAGGCCTAAAGAAAACACGCTCAATAGTCAGTAGGGATAACTATCGCAACTATTTAAAACCAAAAAACCAACACAGTAATTGTGTGGTAGTCTCTTCCAGAGTGAACGTTCATTTCGCGATTATCTCGAACCCGGATGAGCAGCGCAACAATGGTAGGCGAGTAAAACAAACTATAAAATACATCATCCAGTCAAGCGTAAGCACTGAAGCATCACACCAGGATATATGATGAATATTTTTTGCTGTTGTTCAATTTATGGAAGCATTCGATGACGCCAACCTACACTAAAAGACACACAAACACTCCAAATTAAAAAAATAACAACAACTTCCTAATACGATTATGCCATAACCTCGGATGTTTCTTCATCACTTAATAATTCTCGGGTGCGGAGCGTCACTAAAGAGAATATTCTTATTTTTTTCCTTTTAGTTCCTCCGTATTTTGAACACCTTCTTTGAACTTGTTGCACACCTTTTATGTTTCATACAACCGGTTATTACTTTTCAAAACCAACGTAGCGTCACTCACATATAACACTTTAATAGCAAGCTTTTTACTAAAACCAAAGGTCTATGCCAACCGAAGAGCCAGCGGAGCCAACACGTCCACTCGAAGCGCGATCGCGATCGTGAATAAAAGCGACGAACCTCGCGCTACCATCGTATGCCATCGTAAGCACGCTTTGGACGTGCAGGAGTGTATATGTGTGTGAGTGAATGTATGTATTTGTTCGTAGATCGATCAATTCTTCTCTCTTTGGCGTATTTATTCTCTCACCGTTTGTTCAAGTTCGTTTCTTTTCATTTTTTCCTGATTATTCCCTCCTTCTGTGACTAACTTTTTTTTCTTCGTTTTAACTCTATAAACCATAAAAAATCAATCGATCTTGCAATCCACCGCTTTAGCTTGAAATATGTTACCAGAGCTGGAAACAGCTGGTAGTTTTTGGTGTTTGCCCTTTCCATCGGCTGGAAAAGGAATTGAAATAGTTTTGTCCCAACGCTTCCATTGGGAGAAACGACATCAACGATGACACACGACACGAACCGGGCAAATGATGAACCGTTCGAAGATCGCGCGGCGTTCAGTGTGTGGTTCCTATCGCTCTTTCACTCTGCCCATAGCGTTGTGCTGCCACACGTGATCATGTAAACTGATAATTGGATTAGAAATGTATTGATAATTAGCAGTTTGCTACCATCCATGGCCGTTGAATCGTTCCCGTCGATGGAATTCATTTTGATCAGTAGCGATGTAAAAGTTTTGAAAATAGTACCCAATCATAATGTTGAGGTAAAATGGTTGTGTAAAAATATACGCTACACATATTAAAAGTTAATTTCGAAAGCAGTAAACGTTAGCCACCCGAATAGTCCGTTGCGCTATGTTGCGGTTAGATTTTTGTGATGATTATTCCTCACCAACGGTGCTTTCTTTCGATTGCTTTTGCTCGATTGCTATTACATTGCGTCCGTGCGGTAGCTAATCTTGACAGATCGAGAAATAAATTCATCTCATGCTTCACTGGTGCCCTCGAAGCTCCTTTTCATCGCCTTGCCACACTCTTCACACACTCTAATTGCCTTCCTCGGACGATCGGTTTAGTAAACCTGTTTGATACCAGCTCACCGTACCATTTCCATCCCGCACACGTGGTTTCCCCCATTATCCGACAGGGCGCAGAAAGATGTTTGCACCGTATCGGTGATCATCATCGCATTTCCGATCGCAAAACCCTATTTAACATGGTCATGTTCAGCTGTCGAACGGTGACACTTTACTGCCGCCGATAGTACCACCAGCCCATGCTCCATGCTTCCACCGGTTTCTGCGGTTCTTGCGCTAGAGTCTTAACCCGTTTGTTTTTTTTTTTTTTTTTGCTTTCCGCCTGCAGAAATGCTACCATCTCCGGGCAAATGTGATTGTTACCGCAAATGACACAAAGGGAACCATTTAACCTGTGTACACCGTAGGGGCGTCGCTTGGTAGCATGAAACATTCATCCCAACCTTAACAGTCGGTTACAGTGCATATGAAAATGAGCAGTATGAGCCCCATTTACCACTTGGAAACAGTCGCTTACGAATGTAACGCGCAAAGCACAAAAAAAGAGCAAACAACGCTGCGATAGTGGTACCAGCCATCGCGCATTGGCTGACTCTTCCACAACTGCGCCCAGCTGCACCTCCGGTGACCTCGTTCCTTCCCTAGTCAGTGACAAGCCTCCGGAGAAGTTGTGCTTGTAATTTTTTGAACAATTAAACATAAAGTTGAAGTGACATCGCGCGGAAACAGTGAACAGATCAGCGATCGACGAAGTCAAAAAAAAAACACAACAAACTCCAACAGTAAGAAACAACCGCTCTCGCTCTCTTTGCGACCAGATGCCGTTTGTCAACTTTTGTCTTCGTCAACCATTTTTGCTTCCCCGCCACCCGCAAGCCTACCCTTAGTCGCTTGGTGTTCCCAAGAAATGAAAAGCCCATTTTTGCCTGCAAAACCTTCGCACGCGGACTGCACAACTCCGGCTTGCAGGAGCGACAGCCATGCAGGTATGCATCTTCGGGCACGAATCGGCACGACCGAAAAACCGGTTCAACCGCAACTGCAATGCATTCACGTACAAGAGGGTGCATCCGTTTACACGCAGCCAAAGTGTGTCCTGAAGCATTCGCGGAAAAAGAGCGTACACGGGTTCGCACCGAATGTCCTCCCGGTTTCATAAGCCGCGTTTAGTCATTCCATCATAACTTGCCGTAAAAAGTTTGTTTTCAAAGTAAACGAAAAATCTTCCTCGAGCAGTTTTCGAGCAGTGAGCAATACGTTTCATAAAAAAAAGAAGAACGTTGCGTTTTGTTGTGGCTCACGTTGGCACGAAATGTCAAATGATGGCTAAGGTTGGTAGTAACCGCAGCAACACACGCGGAAATAACAAACTGCACGTTCAGCGATAGTACATTATGCGTACTCTATTGAATAATCATCTGCCACAAAATGTCACGTCAGCAATGGTTGTGCAGTTGGTTTATGCTTTTTTTTAAATTGTCACAATACGCACGGTTAGTTTTTGTGCTCTAACAAACTGCGTTAGTGAGCATATTGTAAGGTGTTTTTTTCTCGGTAGACACCGCGTCCATAAACGTGACGGACTTTATGCGAATTGCGTAAGGCTGTTACGAAGATACGCAGAATAGAGTGGAGTGGAATGGTTAAACGGACTTCCAAGAAATATTTGAATGTTATGAAGATAAAAGTACTGGGAAAAGAGCCAAGAGTTCCATGTATATGCTAAGTGAGTATATTATACAGCACTAGCTGATTAATATTTCTTCATATTTATACCAACAATTTATTTTGTTTAAATCGTGTAAGGAAATTCAAGAGAAGTATGGAAAAATAAAAATGTTGTTAATTACAAATCCCACATAAAACTTTAAATGTACAATCGAACATGTCCCAAACAGTATCCCTGACAGGCAGTTTAAATATGTTTGTACTCTTCATAACACCAGAATCCAGACTCCTCCTCTCGCTGAGTAGAAAAGGTGATAAAAAGTGTATCAGTTACCACACTTTTCGTTCAGCCGCTAAACGTGTGTGTCGTGTTGATATTTTCTTTACGCGATTACTCGGCAACGTGATAAACTTCACCCACTAGGCAAGGCTCTTGCAGCCGATCAGAAGGTGCGGCAAACGACGATAGAAATATTATGCTAATTTAAGTGAACATCAATGGCCTACCTAAGCCGCTCGAGAAGACGCGCGTGCCCAACACACCCGGAAACTCCAAATGGGAATTGAAAGCGGGCGTGAAAAATGTTCTCCCGCTTTTTTTTCTCACCATGCCACACGGTGAACAATCACATTAAATTCAACTAAAGACATCCCGCGGTGCTTCGACGACGTGACAATTGGCCCATCGCTTAGATTGGTCCCATCGAAGCCGTCACCAAGGTGTCGCTGGAAGGTGAAAGATTTAGGTGCTTATCTCGTCAGTGATTAGAACGATAATTTACGTGGTTCGTGGTGAGATGAGCCGAGACGAGCACTTTCAATCATTCGTTTCCGTCAACCGTGTACCGTGGGGCTGATGTTGATAGCCTTTCGTTGTAAATCTCATGACCCGTTCGGCTTGTACATGTGGCCCGCGATCGGGCCTTCGCTTAGCGCTTCCATGTTCCTGGAACTGGAAATCCTTCGGTTACATTCTTTCCCACTCTCCGGTGACGATACCAACAGGAAGATGATACTCTACCGGCCACGCGCGTGAGTGAACGTGTATCAAGCCGTGTGCGGTGGATTGATTTAGTGCGGAGGCCGTTGGTTGAGTTTAAATTCGTGACATGGCACTTTGGACGGAGGTTGCGATTTGTTTGCGAACTTTGACTTCAGTTGTTGTTCTTTTTTGAGCTTGCTTCCCGTTTTTTGCCCATGGTGAAGATTTTACGGCATTGAGATGCTTCTGTTTTGGGCATTCCGGGACCATTAAGATATGGAGTTATTGAGGACAGTTAATAACAAATGCTACAAAGTGATTATGGCCCCAAGTATTAAATGAAATCTATGATCGCGAAAGGTATGTTTGAGCAAGCTTTCAAATACTCAACTATTTTCATCAAACTCTCATCAAACCATCATAAGGTACATTTTTTTCACCCTTAATATCCTCTCAAATAGTGAGACGCTTGGATCAATTCCCAAAATCCATTAATAATTAATTAAATTCAATACGGTTTTACGCATAGAGCAAAAGTTCCCACCAGGTAGTGGCGGTACAATCCATTAACCTTCGTAGATTAAGGGATTTTTTCTTCTTTGAAATTCCTTAGCTATTCATAGTCGACAAGCTTTCGATGCCCATCGTCGTTGTGACGAACGCTAATGATCATCGGCAGTAATCAAAGGCTTTCAGCGAGCTTACAAACCACATTCACAGGAAATGACGGAAAGAATGAAACTACTCGTTTACTGACGATGTAGTTTGTTTGAAGTCTAGACATTGTACGGCAAGTTCCGGACGATTTACACTGTGGGCATGTTAGAATGCAGGGGGAATAAAACAACCATGTCATTGGATTAGACTGCTCTCAAAGAGCCACACGAACTCTCACCGACACGAAGAGCACGGTCAACGGTCCGTATCCTTCTCAGGTCTACTCTTCCGGCTCGCAAGACCACCGGCGATTTGTTTAGAAACCCTCGGGATACCAAATATACCCAAACCGATTAACCACAGCATAATCGTCGGAGAAGATTTATCGACGAATAAGCCGAACCAATGATAGATCGTTCTTGCTTGTGGGTTATTTCCTGTCGCACACTTACAGGGCACGAGTCGAAATGGTCTCGTTTCCGATCCGGAACATACACATTCACACACACCGAGCACACAAGAGCAGAAACTGGAGTGGTAATTTTCTTTGACAACTCACTGCTTGTTTTGACATGCAATAGGCGGAATAAGGCGGAAGAAAATAACCCTTCCCAGGCCTGGTCACATCGTCTAGGACGGCGTGAGGTCATTAGACGTGATTTTCCCATGGCTGAAACCGAACCGGGCAGGAATTAGTACGCTCAACTCACTGTCAGACACTTTGATCTTGCGTTCAACATTGGCCGGGCACGTTGGGCTTCACTTTGCATGCTGCATCATTTCGTTCAACTTACGGTGTCTTGTTTGCCAAGCACCACAACTCAACCATTTTCCGGCGAAGGCGAAAAAAAAATGGATCTCAGAGCATTTCACGCGAGTTGCGCTTGTTCGCCCTTTAACGATCGTGGCATTCTAAAGATTCTGTCCAGATCCAGGGCTACGGGAGAAGCGTTTGCCTCTTCTGGATACCGGGAAGCCATGGAATGCAACCGAACATACGGCAAATTCGAACGGGTAGGATCAGTTTCGAGTGTGACAATCAAGTCGCACACCGTGAGAAGCGATGAGCCGCGTGCTCCAGATCGTGTCGGGATACAGAGGATATCTTCCCTTTTTTTGCCGACCCGAACGTGACAGTGCTACTCACCGTGTCAAGACGATGTTCGCTGATGGGACTATCTTCATCTTCATCGTCAGTGTCGTCGTAGCGGCCGTCTCAGCAGTCGATAATTGCTACGCGGAAGCCCAATGACCCTAAGGGCTCAGCGAGGTATGCGCTTGTGTGCTGAAGAAGACATCTCTCGTACGCCATCCTTTCACCCAGCTCACGATCACGTGTTGAGCATTCATTTGCAAGCTGTTCGTGAGGTCAAAGCTGTGCTAGGTGTGTCCGAAAGTGCTTTCTATCGTTGTAGGCCGTTCTATTTGATTAGACTTTCGTCGGTAGATACGGATACGTGCTTGTTCGATTAGATGAGTGTATATTTTTCTTCCACCGTTAACCAGCATTGCGAGGTTGATCATCGGTGGGGCAAAAGCTTGCAAAGGAGTGTTCGCCTCGTCACAAAATTTACGATCGTTGGCTTCATTTCCTCTGAGAAGTAGAATAGGAAAACAAATGGGTATACTCTGAATGACCGTATGATTCTACAGCTGGAACTCCAGCCTCCAGTAGCAGATCCGGCGAATTCATGGAACGAATAAATAATTTCATCTACCGGCCAGGCAACGAAATCGAGTCGGAACTAGGGCAACAAAATTCGACGGAAATGCTTCCGTTACTTGTACACACAACAGCCTGACTTGAGACATATCTATGCAAGAAGCTTATTTATCAGCAGAAGGAAATATGATACAGCCAAATAAATTATTAAACACAACAACACTGCTTTATATTCAGCACAGTCTGCTCCCATTGTAATTCATTTGAATCCTACCTTCACCCGTCTCCAGTCAGCGACATGCAAAGATCAACTCGATCCGATGGAAATAAATTTTTTGCTAAATAGCGCACCACCATCTAATCATAGACCTTTAGGCCATGCCCTATTCGAATAGCGCTGTAGTACACGAACACCACGGCCCCATAGCCTTTCACTTCTTTGGCTCTTCTGGCGTTTGACATTTCAGACCAATCTTTCCTTTGGTTGGGCAAAAGCATCCTACCGCTCCTCAACGCGGGTCAATCCATCGCGGCTATGGCGATAGTCTTGAACTCTGGTTTCGATTGAAGCTGGGCGTTATTCTTGCGCCCTGGCAGTGGTACCACAGCCGGGCAGATCGATGTGGATGCCTTGGCCCGGTGCCTCCGTTGACGGGGTCACGATGTGAATGACTTGTGAAATATTTCCAGTCGCGATCGAGCAGGGCAGCAATTTTTAAACCGCACAATATGCGCTTCTTGCCCGATCTTCGATTTGGAGTTTGTTATTTTCCTTTCCACCAGTGGGACTTTGTTTTGCGTGCTGAGCACTTTTGTTTACGATCGTTGTTAAAAGTTTTTTTTCTTGTTTAAAACAGCATAGTTGTGTTTTTGTTTGATTTTTTAATATGCATGATTGTAGTTTTTTTGTATTATAGTAAAAACTTTTAAACGTAAATTTAGGATATTCTTAAACGCACTTCTACACAAAAGACAAGCAGTTGCTGTTCCGTTCCCAAACTAAGACCCCGTATTTGATTCATTCGCAACCAACACCCTTCACGACACTCGAACTTCAAGAATTGTAGCATTGAGGTGTTAAATTTCTTCCTCCACTGACTCAGGTGTATTTTGCACCGTGGCTGTCTACCCCCTACGGTAGGTAGGCGACGCAAAAAAGAAGGTAAATTTAAAACACAAATCTACACGCCAACTTCAGCCATACCTGACGCCGGTGGTGGTTTTGTGCAAACGCTAGCAAACCCCGATGCCGGAATTAAGGCGCTACTGCCGTCGACCGACTGGCTGGTTAAAGGGGTGCTCGGCGAACTGAAGTTCACTGACATTTGCACCACACCATCGTGCGGACTGGTCTATTTATTCTATAACGCTGCAAAACAAGGTTAGGTGGGTTTCTTTTCCGCCAGTGACGGGGGAAGCAGTAAGGGTTAAGCTTTTCGATTCGCAATAAGTCAGGTGTAACGTTTCCACCTCCCGAGGGAACGGAAAGCCTGAGAAAGGTTGATGAACGACGCTACGTACGGCCGCTGGAGTCGCTGTTGGCGACTGTTTATAAACAGCCACGGAAGGAAGTCACCCAAACGCACCCCTCTTCGGGGAGGAGAATGGGAAGTCGCCAGAAGCTGGCGCAAAAGGTTATCTCACGGCAAACCGTGTTTCACGTCATGCTGAGCATTGGGTTTGGTTGCGCATACTGCGTCACAAGTTGCACCCTGTGCAAGTTTTACCGCTGCTACACGCTTATTATGCGCCAACCGTTATTGCACTGGTGTTTTGAACTTCGATCCTTGGTATTATTAGTCATGTAGCGAAAACACTACCGTTGCTGTACCGTAGCATGACCGATCGTTTTACCCTGCCTGTTTGCGATCGTTTCCTTCCTGATAAAGAAGTTTTAAGCGATAAATTTTACTGTTCTAGCTTCAAACAGTATACAGCTGTGTATTACTCAGAAGCCCTTAAGTCGGGCGATCAATGTGGAGGAATACTCCCCAAACAGCTCCAGTGAAAGTGTCTCAACGGGCAACGATTGCTTAATTAACGGCAAGCAAACTCCCATTACTTGATTTCCCAACAGTGCTTAAACGTTCGGAACGAACACCGACCACCGTTCTCAAGCAACGCCTTGTGGCCTTTTGATGGCCGTGAGAAAGGTATGACTTTTTTCTGGACCATCATGTCCCCTTCTTTGCAACCGAACACCGAGTGTCCTCTACGTATGGGCTAGCTTTTTGAATAGGAGTTCGCAAATCAGCTAGCCCTGGATGGATTTGTGTTTTTGCAGCAAGCGGAAGATGATTGCTTGACATGGTTGAATGCTTTCGCTCCTTTTATGAAGAATAGGTCGTGCATGGTCAGGCAAAATTTCATCTCAAAAGACTTTAGCGCAATGTACATGACTCTTGGTAGGGTGTTCGCAAAAATCGTCCAGTTCTTTGACGATACTAGATCTTCACTTCCACGACGGAATTGGCCTTCACTTCAACTCCCAAGGGTTGCACAGCATTTGGATCAGGCCTTCGATCGACGATCGTTTGAAGTTGTGAAGAAAATGGAAAGTCATCGTGGTCTGGCCGACTGACGCGACTGCCTCAGCCGCGTACCAATGCCAGAAAGGATCCTCGTAATTACACACCATTACTGCGTGTTCATTCGAAGTCGGTGATTCTTCTGTTTAGGTTTATCCTGCTAGAATTCACCTCGGACCGTGATGCTGTGATGCTGCTGCTATCGATTTAGTTTCTGATTTCAATTTCGTTTCCATTCCTCGTCCCGTTTACAGGGTTGAGGTTACGGTTTGAAAACGCAAAGTGAAGGCTCAGAGCGCGCACGGCACATCGCTTCGAAAAGGAGAAGAGCAGAAAGCATCACTTCACAAGCAGTGTCAGAACAAGTTTTCAAAACTACCGAGGCACACATTGACCAAAAGTGCGGAAGCGTAAAGAGGGAATCGGAATCGAGTTCTTTCGGGGGTAATTTCATGGTCCACTCCAGTAGAAAATCGATCCGAGGCGCGACATGGATCTTCGGGCCTAAGGTCTTCGGGCCAGAAGCTACGGTCCGATCGCCAAAGGTACTGGAAGCTTACTTCCTTCGTACGATCGTTCGCTCACCGGACAGGGTAATTACTAATTATCTGTGAAGTTACGGCTCCCGTTCTACGGCCTGTAGATAATTGGTATAATCAGCCACTGCAGCAGTATCGTAAGGATCGGGTAGGCGAAAGGGCAGTTCCAGTGCCAGTCCCCGGCCGGGCTAGCAAAAGGGTGGCCCCACTCATAGACTCCTAGCACACATTTGTGGGTCTCAAACTTCAACTTTGCAAACTTCTTCGCTTCCGTGTCTATTAGAGCGTTGGGGTGGAAAAAAGAGATCACCAATTTGCTTCGCAAGCCCTCCAGTCCTCGCGCCCAGTTACCCTGGAGGGATTGGTTCCCCCACTGGCACTCCAATACCTCCGGCGCGTCGGCTTGAATGAGCCTTGAAGAATTCGAAATCGATTTCATAATGTACCATTTCCTGTTGAGCTCGATGATCGGCAACGGCTTTTCGGTTGGAACCACTCAACCACCTTACCAGCGATCATGAAAGGAAGATTATACTGACTTCCTACCAGATCGGCATCATCTCACCACGCTTTCAGCGGATGTGGTTCGTCTTCGTATTCCAGTGTAGCGTAAACCGGTTCCATCGACGTCAGTGTTGTCTCCATAGACCCTGTCCCTTAGCAGCCAGCCCGTAAGCCAGAACCCAAAAAGGAACAATCTACTCCACCACTTCCTGCTGAATCTTACATCAACTGCGTCCTCTCTTTCTGAGCTTCCATCTTTATCACTCCATTTTTCCGTCACCTTAATTTAAGCATCTCCATCGGCTAGATTCGTTGGAGACGCCATGTCCAAGCTTGATCGTCTCGTGAGGTACGATCATTCAGTCATTTTATAGCCGTTGGGTCGCGTTTTCGATGAGTTGGGCGATAGCTGTAGTGCGCGTGCCCAAAGCTCGGGACATTCTTTGTCCCAAGGCCAACGAGTTTCACCTTGCTGAAGAGTTGATGAAAGAAGTTTATGCCTTTCCGGAACCCGCACACATTGGCTGTGAGTGAGTAAGTTCTCAACAATCAATCATCGAATCTCATCAAACCTCCCGACACCAGTCACGGCGTTAGAGTTAAAAATAAAATAGGGAATCCCCGTTTTATTTTCAAACCAATGCCAAACATTTAGATTTCGGCAGTTCCGCTGGCAGTTAGATTCAACATGAACCAAAAAAAAAACAAACAAATCTCACTCCAACCATGTCTCTGGGTCCATTCGTCATCCTGTACAATTTGGAGCTCAAGCCTAACATGTCTCTTCCTCCAATGGGCACAAGACGAATGAGCTACACTATTCGTGGAGCTCATTTGTCTCCGTGAAAGATAAAATATAGCAACTCCCGATTTTCGAGATCCTGTCATGGTGGTGTGGAGTTTGAAATCCTCTCTTCTCCTACATGACCGTGTGTCCAATCGGTTCTCGCATGTGACGGTGATTATTGCTTATTAATGGTACCAGCATTCCCTTCCAAACCCATGTCGCGGGGTACAATCTCCTGTACTAAATTGATTTCTGGACATTTTTCCCACCGTATCGCCGTGGGCTACGGAACTTGTAGCGATGATGCTTTTTTTTATAAACGCTGCTAAGACGATCGCGTTTCTCAGCGCACGCAGACTTCTATCTTGTAGGTCTTCCTTCTTGCACAGATTCTCTCCAATGGAAAGCTTTCGTGAGAACCTGCAGCACGCGAGGGAATCCATCGTCCGCACACCGTCCGCTGTGGATGCAAAGCTGTCCGCTCTGGCGCTGGTTTTGGCTGCCCTTTGAAGAGCACCATTCTGCCCGTCCGCCGATGGAGAAAGCACATCACTTTGCACTGTTTCGTTTGATGGATGAGAAGCTTGAAAGTGATTAAGAAATTCACCTTTCAGTCCACTAACGGGTGTTGGTCACATAGTGACCAGGAGAGCTATTGTTTTGCGTTCCTAATAGGTTGAACTCTTGGGGATCAAGTGTTCCCAGATGATGTGCACAAAAAAGCCTCTTTAAACGATCGTACCCATAACGAAGCATCCTGTTAACAGATGGTCATCGGACGCTTTGTTTTGAACACTTTCTTATGTTAATCCTGTACAGCAGGAACAACAAACTCGTTTCTCTAGAGCATCTCATGTTACTGTGCTTGTGTTTGGCGCATAAATGACGCTTCAGTCTCACGTACAGCCGAGCTTGGAGTTGCTTTAGCATCTAAACAGAGCGTTTGCTTTCCACCAAAACAACTTAATGTCATTGTAGTATGTTTGTCAACTTCAACGTATTGACGACAATATTTATTAAATATTTTTGGAAGCATAATTTGGATACCAAATATCAAAATGCAACAAGTTAAAAATAAACACACATTTAATGTTACACGAGGCTACAGCATCTTTTCTCGATATTAAAAATATTTTGATAACCAGTCTTTTCAGATAACATGTGAAGACTGGTTCATTTACTAATTACGTAATTAAGTAAACATTTACGCAATACAAGCAAAATTACACAAATTCTTTCAATAAAGGTACAGACCATGATCGTCAGACATCAAGGACAGCTGTACGACAATGGTTAAGTATGAAGGTAGCTGTGTATTGTATTCTACGATGAGCGCTTATGCATTTACACGCAGCTGGACAAAAAAAAACGTAACCCAGTATGCAACAGTCAACCGGTGATGTAAACTCAGCACATGTGCTTTTCGATGAAACTTTACCCTAACTTAGACGTCAACAGGTGGCTGAACGCCGGGTGCAAAAACACCCTGAACGACTGACTTCGGTCGTCTGGCATGGTGCGATCGGTCGTCCTTTTCACTTTCCGAAGGAATTCTTCGTCTTCTTAAGGGACGGTTTAAAAACAAGTTGTTTTCCTGTTCAAAAACATTGAAAACGGGAACGGAATGATAATAACCAATTGGCGGGAAAAATTCTAGCCACTCTGTTCCATTTTTCAACGCACCGTTTGCAGGATCAGCCATAGGAGCACAGGATGTTTTTCATATGCGGAAGGATGTTGTATAATTATGCGCTTGTTATGCTGTTTATACTCTTGTTCCTGTAGGGGCAAATGGTACGTTTACCTCAACACACCCATGGTGCTTCGTATAAACTTGTCCTTTCGGGCAGAAAATGCCAGATCACCTTTAAGGAATAAATATTTTTTGATGCATCTCTTGCCGCTTGATACAGAGAGACAAAAAAACCTCTCCGAGCACACTTTGCGACAGATGACCGAGAGAACCGCATTTAGTCCGTACGAAAGCCGACACAAACACTAACCCTCCGCATTTCTTATTACGCTCCTTCGCAAAAAGGGAATAAAGTGTGCACCATCAGAGTTGGAAGAAGCCAACTAATTAAAGGGACCGGCAGCCCGGTGGCGTTGTACGAGCCACCTGAGGTCCGCAGGTTTTCTTGGGGCAGTGAAATAACGTTAAAGGATGTAGAAGCAAAGGCAAAAAAGTTACAACACACACCAGAAGACCACCATGGTCCCACTTTTAAATGGATCATCATCGACAAAAGCATGTTTTTGTAGGTCGCAGGGATCTACGGAACAGTGTCTGTGGGTTACCGCTGCTTAGCATTTCAGATCGGAAATTGTAAAAACCGAATGAAGTCATCTATGTCTGGTAGCCTCCAAGATTAGCTACGTCAACTCGTCAAATCGTGTGGCGGATGTGTTCCCGGTGATCATCGATCCTTGGATGTTTAGTGGAGCAATTGCTTTACTCAACCAATGGGGCAATCGTAAATCGATTCGGTAACTAACACTCAACTGCTTTACGACATTTATCGCTTCTGGGGTTTTTTGCTTCCATTTTTTATGTTCAGCTTCCTTTCGAACGGATTGAGGGATTAAAGATTTTCCTTTTCTCATTACCTTGAGGTCATAAAATTGTGCTACACACGAAACCTGAGATGTGCTGAAGCGATCTTCAATCTCTCCCCATCCACCTGGGGAAGTGATTTTCATTCCCTCATTCTTCGAAAGTTTAAAAGCTCCAAACCGTTTATCATTCGTTCTTCATCACAGTGAAAAAGGCACAGAAATCCCACGGTTCTGTTTACCGATTGGACCCGTTGTAACGGCGACGTTGGTTCTGAAAGGGCTGAATAAAAAAAATGTACGCTTAAGCCTTACCGGATTGGAAAGTTTGGAAAGTGTAGTGTACTGCCCAGTGGAGTGGTTATAAAAATAAGCCAATTTGAGTTAAGCTTACGCACGGATACTCACGCCCGTTTGGGGTGCGTTTCATATGTTCAAATCAACTCACAAACGAAACAGGAAACGGCTCGTCGATCGTCGATTGTGCAGCATCGGTGATAAAGGTGGTTAAAATCGAACCTTGTCATATTACAGTTAGCACATAATAAATGTGGAACGAGAAACTCCTCAGCAAAACAATGTAAGTGAGCTGTGACGCATGTTTTGAATGATTTACACTGCTCTCAGAAAGACTTCTTCCACGACATGTAATAAACATTCAATTTCGGTACGGATAGCCTTTCCTTTCCTCTTATAAAGTCGTCCAAACGAAAACTTCAAAAAGAGATAATTTTCGAATCGGCAACTGAAAAGCGACGCTCTAATTAGGACGGTAAGCATCAATTAGGCTCGGTAGAAGGTAATGTAGGTCCACTTGACTGGTACTGAATCTGTAATACCGTACAGGAAAGTCACTCTCGGGGTACCTCAACAGAAACCTTGGAATGATTTGCAATCTTCTCCTGGAAGTCCTCCAAAGTTCCCTCTTGGAATAACAGCTTGTTTATCGTAATTAGTCAAAAACCTTTTGCTCAAGATGTTAATTAATTGCGGGACACGTTTGATCGGCTTTTTAGGGATTCCGCATCAGGAGCTCAAAGCTACGAAAAAGCAAAAATCCGTTCTATAAGTTTCATGTAAACACGCACACATATTCATGGTAAGAAATATTATTATCTTTTTTTGTGGATCTCTGACTCACGCTCATGGGACGGAGAGATCAGCCGCATACATCACCACCAAACGAACAGTAGATCTTTCAGGCTTTCGTATCCAAAAAATATATATGTATACGGAGGCGGATCCCATGCGGTGTAGGTGTCAATGTTTGCTTTGGCATTTGCTAACCAAAGATCCTAAAAGCAACGCACGTTTAGGAACTGCCTACGATGCCGGTGCGGGCGTCGCTCACTTAGAATTGTGTTGAAGCTCTTTAGGTGCTATTTGCGTCCGTTCCTAACCTGTGACAAATATCGTAAATCAACACCGTTCACACCCTTCGGTAAAGATGCGCGATTTCAGTGTATGTGGCATGTGTTACGTACATTTTACTATCCGTTTCCGATACCCGATGATCTAACGTGTCTTGGTAGGTATTTTGTTTCCTCCGTAGCGGTCCCATTAATCACGCATATCGATGCGGTAGAATCATACATGCATAGAACCTTTCGTTCGTTTAAGTTAGTGCCTTTCGATTTGGTAAGTACACATGCTAGTTGGTAGTGACACACAGTGGTAGTAAACGTGCAATTAGTAGATTAATGGTTTAGCACAAAACATGCATGCATTGCAAATTAAATTAATATTTAATATTCTTCTGCTAAGTAGCAGCTGTTGAGCTTCATAGAATAGATTTTCTTTTTCGCACGTATTTTATCTTTCTTACTACGAACTGTTCTCCTTGGATGTTCTTCATGGATGAACTTCATATTCTGAATGCTCTTAAAACTAACTGTTATTATTTGTTAAATAAGCTCTGTTAGTGTGTTTAGTATCTTTAGTAGAATTATGTTGGTTAATCATTTTTTGTTGTTACTTCTTTTTCTTCAAATGTTTCAAATATTCTTCATTTTTCAGTTTACTTTCTGTTTTGTGCAAAATTAAGAGATTTTTCTGTCCAAAAACTAATTTTACTTAAGTGATGACTAAAGCAACTCATGTTACGGAAATTTCTTTGTTCAGAATATAACATCATCACACTGTTCCACGATACACGAGACAGACTTCTTGCTGTGTTCACATTTTTGTGTATGCTGTCATCGTTGAACGGTGGATGAAAACTAGTTGATGTCATAGTAATAAACTTCATAAAATTCGTGAAGATTTTACTATTTCGCCCTATTCTATTTCACTAACACTCGCTTATATTTTTTATGATCTAATATACGAATATTTGCAAGAAGGCTTAAATTAGTTGTAAACTTCATTGCGATAGCCTGCCTTATACACACACATGTCATTCTTATTTCTGATGTAATTTAAGGCACCATTTTATACCAATTTCGTTGGAAGAAAAGGCTCAACACGCAAAAACGTTCTACTGTTCCGTTCGTTCAATATGACCCGGCACTACGTACAAGTTCAAAGCAGTATAATTACCTTACACAGTGCGCTGATGAGGTGTTGCTTTTAAGCAAACAAAATGTTTCCGTCGGTGTGCGTTCGTCATCGCGCATGCGGGTTTTATCGAAGTATTTTTGCGTCCCACGATGGCATGGAGGTGCGCGCGCACATTGGTGACACAGCAGTAAAGTTGAGCAAACTCGAGCTACCACACAACGGTGCCACAGACACGGACCGTACCGTAGCGTTGAACACAACTAACATTAAGCACCAAGCTCCAGAGCCGTTGAGTGTGCGTGCTGACGTATCGGCATTTTGACGTCAACGAAATTCAGCAGCAACCAAACCTCTGTATAGAGGCATTTCGTCGCGGTGTGTAGTTTACCGTACGATAGGCACATGTTCACACTCGAGTCTTTTTTATTAGCAGCTTTGTTGAACTGTTCGATAGTGTCCACACGCACCGGCTTCACACTAAGCACTGTACAAACGCTTCTAGCATTCCGTTGCTTCTATGTTGCTCAGCCAGCAGAAACTGTGATCCGCACTGATCGAGATCTTCAATCGTACTCCGAGCGTTGCATGGTGTTCGACTGAATGTATATGGGCGCGAGAGGCCCCACGAACGCTCCACGGTGACTTCGGATCTCTCTTTCGAACGTTCGTGTGCGATGCGTAAAAGCCCAGCAATCGCTGGAAAAGCTCGCTCGAAAGAGCCGTGGAGCAGAACCTTTCAGGGCTGTATTGAGTTGGGTGGGTAGTGCGAAAGAGATGGAAACCTCTGAACGAGCACTTTGCATAATTATGCCTGCGTTAGTTCGTTCCCCTATTGATGGGGAGTCGTACGCATCTTTTTCACCTGCTGCGTTGCGGCTTAAGTCTACCGGGCGCTGGATAAAGTCGGTGTTGGTATTGGTGCTAACAAACCACGTGTATGTGTTGCGCTTTGAACGGCGCACGATCGATGCGTGCTTAGTTGCACCTGTGCCCTCTAAAAAGTTTATATAACACCAAAGTAAATTTAAAAAAGGAAAATGAAACGATTAACAACAGTTAAACCATTCCAACACGTTAGTACAAGAAGATTCCTTAAAATTTCTATAATTTCTTAGTGTAAAAACAATATCAAATAACCCACAACACCACATGGGATGAAGATGATACAAAAAGGATGTGACCACTCTCCAGCACATATACCCGTACGCCTGACGTGGCTGCGTACACCTGTGCCTTCACGCATACATCGATCGTTGGTTAAGCGTTCTGCACGACTGCCTTCCTTGGGCCAACGAACGCAAACCGTCTGTGTGGTTCGATTCCATTTCATTTCGGAATCCGATCGACCTTCGTCACCGGAAGCAAGGATCTGCCAACACTGACAAACACGTGGTTGCACAGGTGTCTCAGCTTGCACGTGGTTGAGCTGCAGTTGCATTAGCAGATTGTACGAGCAGCACAAATCGTAGGTTTGTCTCTTTCCGTGTGCATGGAACCGATCCCGACACTAATGTGGCTGTAAGATTGATGAAAAATGGAGTTCGATGCACCAACAGCTGTTAAATATTTATAACGGTTGCATTCGGTGGAATGCTCTCTTTTTAAATAACTGAAACAAAGTTTTAAAGTATCTCTTCATCGGCGATCAGAGATGTTTACCCAAGATAACAAGAAATAGACAAGAGGCCACTTTGGTGTCGCAAATGTTTAAATGTATATTTCAAGGCAAAAGGTTGATGGAATGTTGATGAATACGCTGCAACTTGGAGCGTAAAGAGAGTCATTTTGTATGCTTTAAACAAACAAACTTTGAAAGGGATGAAATATTTTGTTTTCTTTAAAATTAATTCAAACATAATGGTGCCTGGTAGGAAAGTGCATTAACAACTAACGATGCTAATGATTAACAGTCGTTGAACATGAACACTACATCGAATCATCGAATCAAAAGGAAAATGATTATGAAGCGTACGTAGAATTGTATTTATTAGTTCGATACATAGTGAGTTTCATGATCCAAAACAGTATTCATCATGTCCAACACGCATCGTTCGGTGTTAGATCGTTTGATGAATAAACTGATTGTGCTTTCTCTCTTTAATTTTTTTATTGCTGTAGACTTCAATGCTGCTGGTAAAATCATGGAGTTCAAATCACGCCTTGTCCAATTTGAGTACATTTATTATTTATACTAGGAAACTGTTATTCCTCTAACTCTAGTTCTCTCTCTAACTCTAGGAAACTTTAATTACTCTTATGAAATGGTTTGCGCAATCACGAGAAAGTGATTTGATATGTGTAAGTGAAACACCTGAGGTAGTGGCAGGAAAAATATTGAAAAAATTGTTACTTATAGAAATTGGAATGATAATGATAGTGGTGCTAATAATATTATCACTTCAGTGAACTCATTTATGTGTTTTTGATCATTTCATATGACTTTCATTTCGCCACACGAGATCGAATTCTAGAATACGTCTTTCGAACATGATCCTTTCATATCGACAGCTAGCCTAGGCTACGGAGCCCTAGTGTGAAGCTGAAGTTTACGGTAATTTGAACGGATTACGGTGGTATATCTTTCGCTATGAAGTTTATATTTTAAAAGTATTCGTTGGTTTAATATTGGCTTGGTTAGCTAGCATTATAGAAGCATTAAGAATTGTCAGATAGGTTGGACATGAGTTCTTTGGTATTCATTTTAAAACTATCGTCTATGAAAGCATTCAGTTCTTTGGTATTCATTTTAAAACCATCGTCTATAAAGGCATTCATCATTTTCAGCACCAAATCAATGACACTATTCATAACTACAATTTAATTTACTTTATGCAATTGTTTGTTTAATGATTTGGCTCTTCTCTGATGCTTCTTACATTGATTCATTTTCTCCATGGATCGTTCAAGGATCGTCCCAGATAAGAAATCATCCCCAGATCGATCAAAGCAACTGAGATCCTCAATCCTTCGACTCTCGGGGTTTTAATTAAAATAGAGATAACGTAGAAACTTTTAAAAGCAATAACATATGGAAAATCGTATTCTACTTTCTACAATGTGTCCTTTGGCGTGATCTGAATGAGCAGCTAACACATAAACATAATTTTATCATGTTTCATATTATACCTACTCCGCACTTGTCGCCCTCTCTAGAAACTATCCAGTTGATTTCGATTTACATTTCTCATCATGATTCATTAGTGTTACTTAGTTCAATAAAATAATTTAATCGATTTTCTATCGTGTAGCAAACTAATCCATCTTCCATGAGCGCTTGGAAAATCTCATTCGATGCGATTTCTCTTCACAAACGAATCCAATATCCTTAAGCATAAAAGGATTTTATCCGGACACAAAGTACCTCCAAAGTACCATCGATCGTGTTACGAAGATCAGCCATGAAAGATTGCTGCAACGTTCGTATCCGAATGCTAATGCACTGATCGGAATCGGGTAATTTGGCCACACTTTCTACCAGGCGCAGCGCTCGAAATACAAATGGCACGTGGAAAAGCGTCACAACCGTTTAGCAGGTGGAAAAATGGAAATTAAACCTCGCCTCCAATAATGTGGATGGTTCACCATTTTCGATTCACCGTTTCTCGCAGCACACCACAGCGTTTTGTGCAGATTTTCGGGCACTAGTGCCTCGATGGGTTTCGTATTTTCATGGTTTGACGTGGTTTATGGAGCTCGTTTCCAATTAAATTCAGTACCGTGCACGGGCACCGTATCATATCGAGAGATTGTGCGTGTGCTTGAATGTGTGAGTGTGTTTGTGTGCGTTGACCGTATTTTTTTCTCCCTCTTTTCTCAATCTGCCAATGAGTCACTCCACAATTTTCACTGCTACAGCACACGATCAGAGTAAAAAAAAGAAGATAAGAAAAGCCGTAGGAAATGAATCCGTTGGAAGGTGATGGTGGAAAAGTTTTGTTATGATTGTCTAGCGACCGCGGTGTGTAATTAAAAATTTAATATTATAAACCATCAAACCAGATCGGGAGAAACTTACGGGGCCGGAACGGTGGCCAACGAGCGAAGCAAACAGCGTAAGATGCAACCCCTTCGGTAAAAGGAGCTGTTATAAGACTTTCCTAGTGACGAATGAGTGGTTTTTTCGTATCGTCGCCGGTGGTACTGCGGCATGGACCGTGATGTTAATCGGAGCTCGGTTAATTAGAATAACGACATTCGAGCGCACAAGCGGGTGCAGAAATCTTGATGCAGCACCGCAACCATCCAGTGTTACCGGTGCTGTAATGGCCTTAGATTGCTCGTAGCCATGCAGAACGTGTGCAGTATGCAACGGTGGACGAGTTCAGCAGGTTGCTTCCGTTTGCTCCCTTGGAGGTGTTCGTCGCTGTTGAAGTCTTTCGTTTTTATTGCTTTAACACTCTGCAGACAGGCATTTCGGTACATGTGTTTGAAACATGAATGTTTATTTTATATACTTTTCATGTCCAACACACTATAATATAGTGCGATTGTCGTAAGATAAGATCTGATCAGGATATCTTTGCTATTTATTATTGAAGACATAGTTTATTGGACAATGAAAGCCTTCCGAGTAGAAACAATTTATTAAGATCTTTTATTTGCATTTTAACACCTTCCTCTAAATAAAGTAATTTATGAAGAAATTTAAAGTAGGATGCGTTTATTTTAGCTATCATCAAGTATTTCTGTAGGCCACCACCTCTTAGACCAGTTTTGGACATGGATAATAAAATATATACAATTATTTAATTGTTAATGTCGTCCTTGAGGTTAAAAGGATATAAGACATATACTACATATTATTTATAAGCAAATTATAACATTATTACAAAGATATCAATGTAACACATTGTGAGCACGCGTAAACAATGCGTGCATATTACAAAGCAAACACCCCAGACAGTTCGAGAAGAATTCCGTTTCTAACAGCCATTTGAATGATCTCCAGCGTATAAATCCTCTTAATTCCCACGAATCGATCGTTCGATAACGGCAAATCGATTTGATTAATCTTTCACCTTCGTGCGTTTACAGAAAGGGTTACCTCACACATAATGTCCATATCTCTCCCATATGCTTTACCACAGCTGCCAACGATATCGATCACCACATATCGATGAACAGGTGCTTGAACGATGAAGGTGTACATATCCTTTCCCTCATCGTGCCTAAGCCCGTTCAAGCTCATTGTGCGTGTTTTGTTTGTAACTCATTCGAAAACTCACCGGAAGGGTCATCGAGAACGCAAGACCAACACTCGCGTAAACACTCCAGCGCAAGTGAGGAGCCCGTTTAGCGTTGCAACAAAACAACGATCGCGTTACCATCGTGAGTAATTTATGCGTGGCTTAATGCTGAGAACAGCTCTCAGCACGTCTCGCTGGTCAGGTTGAACGGCGTGTCTAGAATGCTGGGCGGGTCCAGGTGTCCAGGGGGCCGACCGTTCCAGAGTGTCTAGCCGGTGCCACATTTTCCGGTGTAATGATCAATTTCTCATCCACCGTACCGGAACCAGCGCGGACCGCTGAAAATGCGACCGGCAGCTGTGCGTTGGTGAAGAATTTTAATTACCAAAACCATTGAAAAATGTCGAACTTGCTGGCCGTTGCGGTGTACATGTGGCTTGCTTGCTCTGGTCGACTGGTACCACCAAAACGGGGGGAACAATGTTACGGTTTTTGTTGCCATTTCTTATTGTTATTTGCTCTACTATAGACAACCATAGATTGATTCCGCGTCGGTCTGGGAAATTGAAGGGTAGAAGTGTTTTATTGCTCTTTTGATGTATTTTATCGTTAAATTATCCATCGCATTGGTGGTGTAGAGGTGTTCATTACAGAGAGCGTCTCATCAGAGGTGCTTGTACGTACGTCCGGTTTTCATAACTTACATGATGACCGTTAAAGTAATTCCAGTGGAAAAAATGTAGCCATATTATTTTTCAATTTTATTTTACCAGCGAAAGAATATTAAAATATTTAAATTATTCACTATTCATTTTTTCTGCTCTCATTAAAACTCATTGGCAACTTTATTTGAAATTGTTTATATCAAAATATTTTATTATTTTTTGTGCTTAAAAATATTTAAAAATATCAAATATCATATTAATATTATTATCTAACTATTTTGAAATAAATTATAATGTTTATTATGCCGAAGGTTAAACGTTGTACTAGTTTTGCACATTAATTATTGGAATAAAACAGAAACCAGCATTTTACTCGTACACTGATGAGAAGCAAAGCCTTAACGAGCTGTCCGTCAACATTAAATCGGTGTGTGACCCATGAGCCCAGTTACAAGGGTCAAACAAGCAGTAGTTAACCCTTCCGAGTTACACGAAACATTACCACGAAATAATGCATTTCTTGGTGGGCTCATAACGACAGGTCTTCAGCCTGAAGGTGTCATGATG
>KI422665.1:0-12487 GCA_000473375.1 Anopheles culicifacies | reverse complement strand
ACTAAGATATGTTTAATACTGCAAATAATCCCTTCTTATTGTAAACTAATCTCTACGTAGATTTCCTACTCGCACTGTAAAATCAAATAATCATAACTCCTCAAAATGCAGCGGCAAGCACCGGACTTATTATCATCGCTCTAAAGCGCCAAAATGAGTGCTTCCTCAAAGGCGATCGGGACGGAAGAAAACGAATACGAACAAAACGGCATCAAGTTGGCCACATCCCTCCGACCAGGGAAATGGGGAACGGGGTGGTAGGAAAACTTCCGGTAAAATATCAATTATCAGAAGAGATGGAAATTATTTATCATTACTGGGCAAAATATTGAGATTGGTAGAAGGAAATCGGAGGCCGGATTCGGGCGGTTTCGGTGTTTTTCTGCACTGTGCTCAAATTGTGCACGGTCGATGATCGGCCCCCGAGCTCTAAAAAGAAATTAGTTGGTAAAGTGTAGAAAAGAAAACTTCAAAACTGGCCACAAGCAGACCAGAGATGGAGAGAGTGAGAGAGTAGATAGAAGGGTGGAAGAGACATAGAAGGGTGGCGGATGTTGGGTGCGATAATATTACGACGGGAAGCCGATGCGTTGCTGGTGGAAGCTGATTGCGCATGGTTGGCGGCGGCGACGTTGGCAATCATTTCGGTTGGTAATTTCTTCCTGGATGCTGATTTCCGATTTCGGTAGCGGGCAGGTAAGGTGCCAGAGCTAGAAAACATATCGTCCTGGAGCAGGGCATATGTTTGGCATATGTTCGAGAATGGTGGACAAGATGAACAATTCTGTAGAATGAAATCTAGTAATATGTTTCAATGAAATTGTTAAAATTAAAGTATTATTGAAATAGATCCCTATATATTAATACGTATTGATGGAATTGAGGCGAGTTGAACTGTCTTAAAGCACTAATATATTTAACAATATTTCATTATTATCTCTCCCCGTGCTCACCTATATACTTCAAGTTTGGATGGTTTAGTTTTTTCCTCAATGCAATTGCTTTTTGAACATCGCTTTGTGCGGCGTATGCGATTTAATTGGTGGTCATAGCTGATACCGATTGATAAATCCGGTCATGAGTTATTGTATGAAGTTAAACATGCAAATGCGGTTGATGATGTTGGATAAAGATTTTAAAGTAATTTCAGATATCAGTTTCTTGCTCCAAGTGTTTCATCATTTCATATTTCTTTTATATACTCTTGTTTTAATTGTTTTGTTTTAATCTATATAAGTTAGAACATTTTAAGAAAAACTTTGTTTAGATGTGGTAATATGAAATAACCAATGAAGTAAAATAATTTTTGTTTAAAAATTCTTTTATCGATTATTGTAAAAAAAATAAGGTACTAATTGAACAACCTTATACAACGTTTTACGCCTGTGTCATCACTTGACATCGGACAATAATATTAAATATTTAAATACGTTCTCTTGCTTTGAAACATATAACGCCTTCGTGTTCTCTTAAAAATGCTCAAAAATGCGGTTAAGTTGATTTCTGCTGTGTGTATTCAATATTTGTAACGATATCAATATTTCCCTTCGATATCCCGAGATTTCCTGAGTATATTGTTGTATTTTAATCGATATATGAAAGAGTTAGCTTTTTACATATTCTAAGGATTTCCTAAGTTGCAACATGGGGCGGCCCGGTGGGAGAGTGGTTCGGCGCTGGGCCTTCACACCACAGACCGGGGTTCAAATCCCATTCGGACCGTCCCCCCGTAGCATGGACTGACTGACCTGCTATGTGGTAAATTAAGTCTAATACGGCCAGGCCGTCATACAAGAACAAAAAAAAAAAAAAGTTGCAACAGACAACTCTATCGGCCTAGCCGTCCTACAATTAAAAATGCGTATTTATAAAACCAACGAAATAAAGAGCTCCAGTTTTTGAGCTCAAGTCCTGTGATAGAGAGAGATATGTATTCAAATTTTAAAGTACAGAAAAGTTCCCACCAAAAGAGAGTACCGAGACTACTATCTCATTTTCCATTATTTCATCGATAAATCTGCCTTTAGAATAAATTATTTATTTGCTTCAACTCCTTACTTCTAGTTAATCTTTCAATACAATTTTATTCTGCTTAAAGGCGGCAGATGTAACGCGAATAATCTTGAATCTTAAATTTTATTTCATTGAAGTAGATTGAGCCAAATTGGTTCTACATATACTAAAACTCCGTAATGTGTCAGGCCAATCAGGAATTTAAATATTTTCTCGACTAAGAACAATAATTAATCTTGATAATCTGGATATAACCTAGTTTAACCAAATGTTTTGTATATTTTATTTCTCTATTCTATGCCATGTGGCTTTTGTTTGATAACTTTATGACGCTTTGAAATAACAAAAACTACTTAATATTTATTCGTTTTCTAAGATAACATTATCATAATTGATCTCGCAGACGAAAGCCTCGAAGTACAAACTCTTTAAAAACCCCCCTTACGGAAGCTTCCGGGCAATAAAGGGAAGGAAAATCATGGCTAAACACTACATTCTGTTCTGATCCGCACGTTTCCCTGCCACCCAGCACGGAAAACATTGCGCAACCTATCATTGGGGATCGTTATTGGATTGGAAATATTCCCATTTCCATGGATTTCATTGTAACGATACAGCAAAAACACAAAATCAACCGTTCTAACCTCCTGATCGATAATCACCAGCAGGAGCTGGGCTGTTGAGCTCTTACCATCGGCTTGGATTATGGATCGATTCTAGAATTTCCCGGTTCATCAATACCGCACCACTCTTCACTTCCCAATCCATCCCTATTGCGGTGGCAATTTGGGTGGCAATGGGATGGGAGAAGCGAGCCTGGGAGTTCGTTGGGTTTTGATTTCCTTCCGATCCATTCGGCTCCCACGGCCAGAACAAGAAAAACTCTCCCTTCCAGTACACTCGCCATCGATAAAACCCATTCAGAAAACAGAATATGCCCAAGCAAGACCCATTTTTCTCTGGCAACGCAACGAAACACATTCTCCACAGTTGTTTTGTTGTGGAATGATTGTTTCCATGGTGAATTTCTAAGATCCATCCCGGTTCCCCACCCACACCGGCCATGGTCGATCTCACACACACCGTACCTATTAGCGGCTTTATGCCATATCCATTCGTATCGGATTCATTTTCATTCTTGATCCCCAGTGTTGCAGCCACCATCAGCTAGCGTACACTTAATTCCTCCCTGCTATTTGTTTGTTTGTTTTGCTTCGTTTTTAACCTGGGCTAGACGATGGGTTTCGATCGGGATTGATGGGAAAATAGAGCCTTCGCGTAGCCCAATACCACATTAAGCATCCGCATTTGTGGGGCCGCAAAAATAGTTATCTGCAAAAGAGTAGCTTGCTGGTCGGTCAATTCGAGACTGGGTTGCGGTTAGTTTGACTCGTGGAGGTGGCAATAAATAGCAACAAAAAAAACACACACACACATACGCTCTGAAGTACGAACGCACCGATAGTGTGGTGGGATGGAAGATTATATCTGTAACTATGTAACGTGCGATCGTTTCCGACAATCGTGAGCCACACTGGGAAGGGGTGAGACTTCCTGTGCCGGCCATGCTTTAGCGAGGTTTGTTTACGGAACGTGCAACACTTTGCTGTAAAATTGCTAATGATAAGCGTGGATTAAATTGGAACGGATAGTGCAAAAGACCTCTTTTCGATTTGGTCAACATTGTAGATCAACGACGATCGCATCCAGCATCAGCTATTAGACGAGGGCGTGAGGAATCGATGCTAGTGTTTTCTTTTTCTTTTCTGTAGGGGACTCCTTTTGAGATACTTTTTAAATTATGCATTACACTGCTATTTTGCTTCCCATTCCATGCTGCATTTGCATGAAGCTGAAGAGATTATCATTATGCAGTCATCAGCTCGATCGGCTGAAGAGCAATTCCTATTCCCCGGAGGAGGGTTTATGCAAAACCCAAACCCATTTGCGAGGTAATCATGGTAAATGCAGCAGATCAGAAGTTTATAACGAGTTCTAGAAGAAAACATACGCAATCCGTCTTCAATTGTACGTGTATTGCTCGTTGTGGTGTGCGTATAAAGATGGAATAGACGTGTGAAAACTAACCTTACATTTACATTTAATTGCTTTAGTTAGCTATGCACAATATTCAAGGTGTTCTACTCAATATTCTTATTTTCAGCAGATTGAGTTTTTGATTACTCTGAAGGTATAACTTCATTCGCCAAATCACACGACCCACACTCTAAATTAATGTGCAAAAAATGTAATTAACATGAGTAAAAGTGAAAAATTAGTGTGCCGTACTAATTACGCTGCAAAAAATAATAACCTAATGGAAGTATCTGGCTGTAAGAAGATTGTATTGTATTCCTCATTATCTTTCATACTCAACTAAAACAACGCATTTGCGATAAGAAAAATTACTTGCTCCATATCCATTACTTTCGCAGTTCGTTTGAATTACCATCTTCAGATGTGTGCGTTACCGATCATATACTTTTTTTTGCAGACTTCTGCCAGTTCACGTCTCAATCACCACACTACGCTACCATTCATTGCTACCGGTGCACGAACAGACTATCGACGTATTGCTCAGAGGGAATAATTATAAGCTTCACCTTCCAACCCAGCCAACCGAGCTGCGTAGGCCACCTTACCCATAGAGCTCACCTACTTGCACGTCATCATCTTCCGTTCCTGCGTCCGTGCTAGAGACCGGTGCTAATTACAAAGGATTGTGCGGAAAGGATGGAAGCCAGATAGTTAAAAGCATATAGACACGATTACAAGAACGCAGAAGCGAAGCATTCTACCCCAGCCGGTGTACCGGAGCACACCGGAGAGCGAAGAAAATAAAAGCTTCTTCGAGCGGGGCGGCCATCTTGTGTCGGTCGGTCGAGTTTGGCCGATTGGCATGAATTATTCTCTGGAAAATGATTATCTACGCTATTCTTTCCATTCGCATCAAAAACCATCAAACCATATCTCCTGCTTTCGTTTGCGCGGGGTGATTCTTGCGGAAGAAGTGGTGTCGTTTCTTGGTTTTAGTTTTCTTTTCCATTAGGCGATGAAGACTATTTTTGGATTTCATTCAACGCAAAGCATAAAAACCCGCATTTCGCAATCATGTTCTCGGTAGAGAAAGCTTACCATCTACTTGGTTGCAGCTGATGGATCTGCGGATCATGATCCTGCCGCCGAAAGAAACTGTGATCCGGTAACAGTTCTACGATGGCCGATCGAGACGGCCACGTTTTCAGAATTTATTGGAGCACACGGTGTGGAAAGGCAATGGCCCGAGATTAAATCAAGGTTCTGCACCACTACCCGCCGTTAAGCCTTGCCGTGCTGCAGCGTGTCCTCACCAGCAGATGTTACCTTCGTGGACGTATTTCTTGCCTTTTTTCCCCCCGGGTTTTGCTTCACCACGGTTTGGAGGTGAGCGAGCAGACGAATAAGTCACCTGTAGCTTCCACGAGCAGCGTCCCGTAAGCGTAATAAAATTAAAGTGTTCAGCGGAACGAGTGTTGGGGTTAGCTTTCCGGCCCGTGACAAGCAAGATTCCATCGTTTCCCGTTCCATTTGTGGTTGTTACCAGGCGATGCGGAACCATGCCGATTTACCAGCACCGGCCAGCAGGCTTAGACTCTCCCGGACGGTAAAGACCCTCCAGAAAGTCGGAACACATCAGTTGCTCTCGGTACAGGTGGTAGAAAGAAGGAATGAACATAACCTCTAAGAACCCTACGAACCAGCAACCGTTCTACTAAACGTATCCATAATGTGGTGGTAAGTTATTATTCCACCGAAAGAAAGAATTCAGCCGATGGAACCCTGGGACACCAGCGGTAACGAACGGGCAAATGCCCGTATTTTAGCACAAAAAATGATATACTAAACCATTAATCCACAATGGTATACCGACAGTATGCCTTAGAGCCCAACATTGGCTGGTAGTGGCAGAGTACATCCGAAGGCCCCAACATTTCCCCAAGAACTTCCAGAGCAGCTCTTAGGCTCCATTCTGGTTCTCAGTTTTCGGTCTCCTTAATAGCAAACATTCCCGTGGCATTTTTAACAATTGAATGTGAGGATTGAATCCGTTTGAAGCGATCGCCTATGCGGAGGGACAACAATTGTGGCCCAACACTGCTCAGTAGTCCAACATGGTACATGCGGCCCAGCATTGGATAGAGTGGCAATCTTTGCTGGTGGAGAGAAAGTGCAAGAAGTGGAACAATAAAACTTCAAAACAATTCCACATCCAGCCACCCCCCCCCCACCCTCCCTCCCTCGCCAGCAACTGTGGGTGGTTGGAAGTTACCGTCCTCACACCCGCAAAACACTATGGACACATAAATTGTTCCGCTCGGGAGCGCAGTGTGTCGTTGAACTGAAATCAGTGACTTCTCGGGGGTGAGTTTTATTCATTTTCAAAACCCTTCCAGCCAGCTCCAGAAAGCGTCCCGGCATAATCTGATCGAGAGCAGAATGCGACACGAATGCTGTGAGTGCGGCGATTTGCCACGGTGCAGGTGTTCGGAATGCGGAAAGGAGACTTCAGGGAAGCTTCATTTTTTTATGTGGAAAATTTAACGCTTTCTTTTGCCAGAGTGGAGTGGGACTGCTAAAACAATGAGTTCCGAGCGAGAATGGGAAAAGATGGGCGGTTTTTGGTGGAAGTTAGCGTCCAAAATGTAGCACGGTGTGTTAATTATAACCCAGAACTGGCATAATGGTAAGCTTTGCTCTCAAACACTGAAGAGGTAAATTCTGATGATAAGATACGGTTAAAAGAAATGGGAGTGTTTGATAATGTTACATACATAGTTATCTTTAGATTTACTCAATTAAAACCATGGTAAAGATTGTGATTGTAGATTTTGTAGATTACATTTCCTTGAATAGTTAAAACAAAACTACTTTGAATGCAAGAGGATTTCAAAAATACATGATGGAAGATTGTTCTATTAATCCGGATTTATCTTCAAAATAAATCTACACATAGCTGAATTTACTAAGAAAATTTAATTAGTTGTTTCAAAAGTCCCCTACTCCCTTATTAGTCCAAATAAAAAGAGATCTTGCTCTAGCCAAAATTGTATAATTTGTCAGTGTTTGGAAAACTTCTTGAAGTGAAGATGCAAATTTAATAAAGACATGCATGAAATAGCCGTTCGGGGGGGACGAGACGATAGCGGAGATCGAATTCCATTCAGTTTCTCCCTACGTAGGACTGACCATCCTGTTGCGGGTGAAGTTATGTCACGGAAACCAGAAACGGCAGTCCAAGACCAGTTGAAGTTGTAGAGCCATAGAAGAAGAAGTTGCTTGAAATAGAGTTTGAAAGAGTCAAGTTGAGAATTGCCATATTCTATTACATTAAAAGGGATGAAAATTGTTTAAGAAAGCTTAAAAGAATTGCTATGTGATATCCTCAATAATTAGTACAAAGCCGTGTTCAGGATTTACGAACGCCTGGGATCTTCGTTCTTCAATACTACCAAATAGAATTTGTTGAAAACCCCTTTTAGTGTTCATTATATGTCACCATCCTTTAAGCAATATAGGCAAAAGTCCGCGCTGGAATTACAAGGGCCCAAGCTTTAAAGCATTCAACTATATTGCACCATTTGCATAAACCAGCAATAAACTAGAGATGCAGCTGTAATTTGAGGAGGAATTTCAGCAAAATCAAATAAGGGACACATTGAAAGTGTGTAAGAGCTGTCTTTGATTCACGTTGTGTACGTTGCCGATCATTCGACTGTGAGAAACTTAAATATGATTTGTTAAAATAGTTATTTCAAGTTTTTTGTCTCATTTGGCGGTTCTGAAAGACTTAGAAGTGTGTCCAACGGTAAGAGCAATGGATCCCTTGGCTAGGGGCTTCGACGAGTATTGCGTTAGAGCGCTGAAGCAATGATTATGTTCTTCTCTTCACTTTTAGTCTACTCTTTAGAGCACGTCTTTCAGAAAAGGATAGGTTGCGAATTTGTTGCAAGGAAACTCGGTCCAGGGCTGCATTCTTCTATCCATGATTTTATTTGATTCAATAATGCTTCATTTATTACTTCCGAATGAGATGAAACTAGCATGTATGTCCCCCGTAGTCCACTTAGTACTTAGTAGTAAGTCTCGAAAGCCGATATATGGCCGGCATGGCCGAAAAGGTCGTAACTCAATCCAACAAGAAGAGAAATACATGAATGTTAGGCATCTCATTTTAAAACGAATTGAACCGAATTCTACATTACACATGAGAATCTACGGTATCGTTTTCTATAACACATACAACGTCAGATTGAAGTAGGTGCCGTCCTACTGACGTCGCAACTCAACAGCGTTCATTCTGTATGAGGCCTCCAAGAGGATTGTCACGTCAATACAGAATAAGCAGCAAATAAAGAGCATTTACTTTAAGGAGTCTTTCAAAATTCACCTTTGCATCAAAAATAAGATTAATGTTGAGATGTGCTTACCGTCAACCGATCATTCCATCACCTAATGAAACATTATCATTAATTCTTTACTTTTCTCATGCACTGTAGCAATTGTTGAAGCTGGGATTATAAAAAATATGTAGGTTTCCAGAATTTACATGGGCTTTTGAGGTATAGACCCCGTCCTTAGCTGACAAACACCTGTTAGGCGCGCAAAAGGATATGTGTTTTGCTGGAAGTATGGAGTATGGAGGAGTCGCTCAAGTTACCAATTTAATTAAAATTCGAAGAACCAAAGGACCGATTTTCCCGAAGATCTTCAGCAGGGCCAGATTGCAAAGCGGTCCTATAGCGTCGGTGAAGTAAGTAAGCATAAAGTACTCCATCCATAAAATAAAACAATCAAACTAATCCACAAATGATAAGGAAACTCTAGACAGAAGATAATTGTGGTTGCGATTTACATCCAATTAGCAATATCACTCAATGGATCAATGCGGTATAATAAAACGTGATAACATTTAAATAAAATTACGCGCACTGCACTGCGTCTTTATAACTCAATTAGCGGACGTGTCCACGAATTATCTACCGCGTAATGATGACATATCGATTATTTATTGACCAACCGGCGCCCAGTAACGACCTGCGAAAATCCGCTCCAAACGATACGAACTACTAAGGGTGCGTTTTGTTTTTTTCTTTCCTGCTATCCATTTGGCCCAACCACGGTTCCGATGTTTGTTTACGTACGAGCGAAGTTAATTTTTTCCATTACTTTTACTTAACTTTCCCTGCCCACGATTACCACGGGCAGTCGTTTAGCGAAATTTTATTTGTACCATTTCGTACCTGGTCTTGTGTTTGTTTCGTCATTCTGCTCTCGTACCTTGAGGATGATGCGCCACCGCTTCGTGTGCAGTTAATTAACTGCACAACATCCAATCTGGTACGAACGCGCAACGTTACGCGAATAGCTCTTATCTTACGCAGGCGCAAGCTTAAGATGAAACGCATACGCAAGAAGGAAGCCGCTGCTAGGCATCCGAAGCTTCGAAACGGTGGCTAGAGCAAGGCTGGGTAACGCTTGCACCGAGCGCATCTTCACCGGGCTTACAAAACACTTTGATCAGTCAAATTACGTTCAGGATCAATTAAACAGAAATAAACATCCATTACCGGCAGGGGCCGGCCGGCCTTTTTGTAATGTCGATGGCGAATCACTGCGAAGTCGGCGGTGTCATAATTATCAGTTGTAAAAGTGTACTTTATTTATGTGTTCAACTTTTCCTGTGCGTCGGCACTCATCGGTGGATGCGTACGGGTACGGGCTTCGTGCCCATGAGAATCAACGGCAAGAACTTGAGAATACCCACCCCGATCTCTTGCAGCTTCGAGAAGTAATTAAAAGTTCATGCTCGAGTCTCGTTTGCTCTCGCGCATACAACCATTTCTTTGCGGTAGCACACACGACAGCAACAAGCCGTCTGACCGTTAACGCGCGGTAATGATCCTACCCCGGTGGGTACTATACGTGCTTTTGAAAATGCTGCTGTCGGAAGCTACACATTTGATGGACATGTGTAGTGCCACCAGAGATGATGGAAGATTTGTTGTACGATTCAGAATTAAAAAGTTTGGCGATGGTAGGATATCATTTGGAGGCAACAACCTTAACGAACGTCTCGTTACGTGGCTCATTTATAGAACTACAACCGGAAGTGGAATAGTAGAAGTTTATTTATTTCCGTTAGATAATATAATGATCCAGCGAAGTATTTATTCATCCAGTTACATATTGTAAATTGATTGTAGTTCTATCTGTTAGTCTTCTCAATTGAATTATAGACTTGGCATCCTATGGTTTTGAAAAGAGCATCGTGATAAGCAATACATTCCTAAACATGTTAATTATTCTGAATTATTTTGAAATCAGACAATTAAGTATTGCACCTTGCATCAGAATTCGAATGAGTGAATCTGAACTGGGAACCGAATTGAAACTTTTTTAAAAGAATTCATGAATTTTCTAATAATTACAGACCATTCAGGGATTATGAGTCTCTGCAGTTTTAATGAATCTCGAATTTAAGCCCCTTCTCCGATTTAAATCATGGTAAAAAATGTGTCGTTAAATAATTATTAATCTTTTTAGAGTTTTTTTGCTTTGAAAGGTACTTTTTTGTAGAGATCTCTATTGCAAACTTTATTTGATGCCAAAGTATGATACGATAATCGTGCCAAGTGGTGTACTTGAGGCATAATTCTTGAACGTTGTCAACTGGGCAACGGTCAATGGCTTTATTTACATTACAACCGTTAGTGTTCTCGTTCTTCATCTTGTTTGACATGTAATTAGCCATTCATAAGAGTTGAAGACACGTTACCGACAACGCGTGCTGCTGAAATCTCCGTCCAAAACCTCCTCCTTCTTCTTCTTTTGTGGCTCTACAACCTCTAGAGATCTTAGCCTGCCATTTCTGACTTCCGTGACTTGACTGTACCCGCAACAGGATAGTCAGTCCTGCATATGGGGGAACGGCCCGAATGGGATACGAACCTCAGTCCTGCTCGTTCGAAGACCGGCGCCGCTATCTCCTTAATCACAAAACGACTCAAAAAAAAAAAAATCTATTCCTAAGCAAAAATCCACCGAGATCTCGAATTCTTTTGTTGTTGGCATAGTTCATTAAAACATCATAATAACATTGCATCTATGCCTCAACGGTTAAGAAAGATAAACTCGTAACTCGTAAGCAGGATCGACTGTTATGTAATGTTATACCCAAACCTTGTGAGGCCAAAGCGCCCTAAATGAATAGGGAAAATAGTCAAAAATAAACAAAACTTGTAAAAATTAAGTAAAAACATGTAATTGCATCATTCAAAACTACCTTACGTCCAAACAAACGCATTTTCAACCAAAAGAAATGCGTTGTTATCAAAAGCTTTCAGAGGCCCCTGGTGGAATGGCAGTTTAGTCCTTAATCAAAAGGTGGGGAGTCCTCGCTGACAGCCGCCAATTTCGCCCTTAGGTTAATCCGCCACTGGTTGTTATCCCTAACAGCCTCTGGAAACTGTACAGATGTACAAAGAAAAGATGAGAGTTTACAGACATTGATACGTCCGTCGTCCAAGAACTATCAGAGATTATACTCAGCTGTGAGCTGTTTGAAAAGTAGATGAAACAGATCGCTTCAAAATTGCAGCTATTGAATGAACAAATAAAATAAAATGCATTTTAACCGTGAAAAGCTCAACTGATACGGTTCAACCCTAAAGCTGTAAGCTCCAAGCTTGAAAGCTCGTATGTTCAAATTTAAGCTCGGAGGTAATAATGGGAGGTCGTTTTATCCGTGTTTCATATTTTAGTACAATGTGAATTAGACCAGAATTTTCTTGGTAAGGGAATGGTACCAAATTCTAGCCCTTGTAAATATTATATTAATGTGCCAGTAATACGGCCAAATCAAAACATAATATGGTCTCGAAATGAAGAATTCGTCCGTTCAGATATTCGAAAAGTTGAATATTACAAGCCGGTCACGAAGCCGGGTCGTGACAACAAATATAAAGATCATTTAAAAAGTTTTGATTTTGGAAAATCATGGAATATAGTCAATAAACGGGTAAAAACCTGCTGCAAATCTCGTATAAATAAGACAACTCTCGTTAAATATCACACTCAACATGAAAGCTTAAATTCATATGGCAATCGAATAAAAATGGATTCTAATGAAAATTTACATCCCCGAAACTTCATGTTCTACTGTGTTAACTCCAAAGTTCTACAAACTTTAACTGCATTGAATATAGTTGAAAATAAAGTTTTAGGCTTTGTTACAATACTGATTGAAACAAAAACATGACTTAAATTAATCTACTGGAGTTATCGGGTTGCATGTTTGTTTTATGTCAATTATTCGTCTTCTTTGATGCCTCTACAGCCTAGAGAGGTCTTGCCCTGCTACTTCTGACTTCCATGACTTGAATGCACCCACAAAATGATAGTAGGTTTATCCAGCATACACGGGGGAACTACACGA
>KI422664.1:41573-56524 GCA_000473375.1 Anopheles culicifacies | reverse complement strand
CTCAAAGCTCAGTAAGTTCAATGACATTAAATTTACAATTCCTTCCTAATTAAAGTGCCACCAAAGAACATTGAACAAATTAGGAGAAAGCAAACTTTTGTCTATCCCTTCACGAAAACAATGAACGTTGATTTTGAAACCAATCAACACTTTTAAGTGTTTCTGTTCGCAGAAGCAAGCACAAAAACATACACACAAATCTCATCACTCAAAACTTTGTTGACGAAGAAAAAAGGGATGATTCCTCACAAAGCAAAACAAGAAATCCTTTCCCATTTTCTCATCAACCGCGTTACGTTTCGCCTACAGCTATTGCCTGACCGAAAAATCGGAGGCGAAAAAAAACTTCCACCGAAACTACGAGAAGGAGTGTGACAAACAACATTTAAGAGAAGAAAAAAAAAAGGAAAACATTGTCCACCGAAGACGAATTTCAAAAGGCCTTTGAAGGTGCCAAAAAAAAAAATACAATTTCCAGCAAACATCACCAAAACCAAGACATTTAATTGGATTACGATTTTTTTCCCCCGATTCTTCCTTCGTTTCTGTGCCATTCGCCATTTTTTGAGCACTGGACTGGCGATCGATACTGATGCTCTTGATTCGTGTATTTTTCCCTCCCCATTTTGCTGCCTTCCTTTCTCCGAATTTTGTTCAGTTTTCCACCAAAACCAGGTTTTCGGGAAAGGTGTTCATTTTTCCTTCGGGTCACGGGTTTTTTTCCTCCCCACTGTGCTTGCTTCTTCCGTCAGAGGTACTACCATACCACTTGTGAAGCCCTCGATGAAAAGTAACACAAAGAAGCGAAAGGTATTAAAATGCTTTTCAAGCGCTTTTCCGCATTGTTATCGACAGAACGAGAAAAAGAAAAAAAAAGGAAGAGAAAAAAAGAATGCTCACCCGAGTGAGACCATTGAAAAGTGCGTGGCTTTTCCCGAAAAGTGGCGCGACCGGATCAAAAGACCATCCATCGTCGTTCGTTCCGTTGCGTGTTTGTTCGTTAGTGCTCGTCTTTTCGGCGGTAGTTTTGTGCGAAGGGTGCTGACAGCAATGGTGGAGAGAAGGGGAAGGAACATCCATTTTTTTTTTCTCCCTTTGCTCAACAAACACCTTCAAGAGGTGGAAAATGTACTTCACCCAGAAAGTGATCAGAAACGGTCAAACAGGACACTATTGGGTGAAAAATTGTGTAAATAGAGATTGCCACCCTGGGATGGAGCAATAGAAGTAGGTTAAAGCCTTAATACTTTGTCAAAAAGGTCAAAGTAAACAGAATCAAATAACACCATAACAATTTATCTCGTTTTTTGTTGTTGTTTGATTCGGTAAATTAAAATCAATCGAATTTTTCTGAAAAATATTTATCTTACAATTATTACCTTTGAAGATTTCCTGTTACAACTTATAACCTATAAGAAAATGTGTAATTGTAATAAACAAATGTAATAATTGTTGAAAGCTTGTAATTCTCTTTCGACAAACATGAAAAGGAGAGCTATCCTTCAACTCTTTTTTCTTTCTTTGAGAACTTTTGTTTATACTAATCTTCAAACAAACATATTCTTGATTTTCTGCTTGACCCCCCTTTTCCCTTTTTTCTGTCTTTCACACACGCAGCAAACGTGAACAAACTTTCAATAACATCGCTTGCATAAGGGATAATAATAATATTTTCATAAACAACATCGAAACAACCTCAGTCAAGCACTTCGGTGGTCGTAACTGTTTACCATTCGCAGTGGGGTCAGGTTAAAGCAACTCGGGGTTGGAAAACTTCTAAACACAACGCAAAAAAATGAAACATGATGGAGTAATCGACAAAGAAAAAGTAAATGCAAAAAAACCACCTTCCCACACAACCACAACTCAATCGAAAATGGAAAATGGTGGAAGAAAAAAAAACTGTATGGGAAGGAAACATAAAATACACGAGGTGGTAGTTGAATAGAGGGAGGCAAAAACCACCCAAAATCAAAAACTCCAGTTTGCGCTTGTTGCAAAAAGTTTGATTACTTTTTTTTCGGCCCTTTACCAACAACAACTGCACCTCTCCCATACCATAACCGATCCGGTCTGTACTCACCACGACTCCAAAGGGTCGATTGTGAAGTTTCTCACCGAACACTTATGCTTTTCTGCGCGAATGAAACCGCTTTCCTGTGTTTGTGTTTGCGTGTTTAGGTGCGTTTTGGTGTTTTGAATGATGATGATGCTGAATGTTGAAATATATTCTCAAATAACAACAACCCGGTGGATGAAGCACGGTTCAATTATAATATAAATCGGCGGACAGCAATCCCTTTTATGGGTGTCATTCACAGAAATTGAGGGATTTCACTCTTTCGTCCGAAAAAAAACATAAATTGTTGTAAAAAACGCCAGAAAAGGAAGCGTTTTTTCACTTGTATCAACATATACCGGGAAAAATATCAGGGGAAATGTAACCCTAAAACTAAACCTCAGTGCTTTGAGCAGCTCATGCCTCTTTTGAATGATGTTGGGTAAATATTTACGCAACATTGTATTTTTCAGCGTAAACTCGAATATTTTTAAACGATACCTTTTTCTTACCATTTGACAACATCTAAAATTATTTGTTTGAGAAAAAACACACAAAATATTGACAATCTGAAATAATATCATTCCAACATAGTTTCCTAACAAAGGCTCTTTAAACGTTTCAGCCTTACTGCACGACCTTAATGAAGTAATAATGCGAAAAACATGAATAAAACGAGCATAACTGAACCTCCAACGGGTGGGTCGTTAACTTTACACGCGTTCAAACACACCTAAGTTCCGAATTTGACAAGCTTACTTCATATCGTAGTGCGGTTAAGTTAGTACGCGAGTCGACTTGATGCGGGTCGCTAGTCAGCTAACTATTAACTCAATTTTCCCATCACTGTTGCCACACTCAGCTTTAAATATTCACACCTTCACCAGCTGCTCTGGTGCCCGGTTTTATCCAGCCACAAGAATACTAACCTTTACCGGGGTTGGGCCGGTGAGTGAGTCTCACAGAACACAAAAGCCTTACGTTTAAAAACCTTGTTTATGTGGCGGGCAAGTTATTCAAATAAATTTTCCTTTATTATTTCTATACTACCAAGCGAAGGCAAGGTTTTGGTGGGTGCTGGTTAGCTGTTCCGAGCGTTTGCTAGCGTTTCGTCTAACGACATGACCGTGAGTTCCCGTGCACAGTGGAAGCAAACGGCCAAAAGAGCAAAGGCTGGCGAGCAGTAAAAATCGAAAATCGAGTAAACCAACACCTGGGGAATGGTTTTAAGTTTCTCAGCTTCTACCTAGTGCTGCCGCCTATTGGCGCACGCCACCGCTCGTAAACTGCAACTGTGATGATGTATGTTGGTATGGAAGCATAGTTTTCAGTTATGCCTTGCCTTATTGCTCACTAAACCGGTGCGGCACTTTCGCTAGAGCGGACTCACCCTTACTACTGGGAGGGTGTAACTTGAGTCGACCAAGTGACGTGTGGACTGCTGAAGCTAAGGATTGAGGATACCTCGTTTTGATGGACAGTGAAGAAACTTCTCGGCCAGCTGTTGTGTTGTTTCGGGGTGAATGCATTATTGAGTTCCATAAAATATGTACTCAGACACATACACACACACAAGCACACATAAAACCAATGAGAACGAATAGAGTTTACGAGGCTCTTGCCGTGTAAGTTCTATAAGTTTAAATCCTTCCAACGAGTAGCATGTGGCGTCATTGCAATGCTGTCGAATGTAAATAATTTATGGTTAGCAGCATCAAACACGGGTGTATTATGTGATACATGTGAACGAAACCGTGGCAAAGGTAGCAAAAATGTTTTAAATAGAATTCTTTGGAAAAGCAATCAAAACGGATGAAATTTATCTGCATACTGTAGAGCAGTTTCGAAGAAAATAGCAGCTTAGTGAAATGGTGCAATCATATACAGCAAACGACAGAAAAAAAGTGACCAAAATTTAAAATTATACTTTGATATTATTTTTTGAAACTTAAATAAAATAAATGGTTTTAAAAGCTAACGGGCAAGAATTCTTGTTTCAAAAATATGTAAGCACAACAAATGCTCGCTCGCCGGTATGCATTCACGGCAAAAGCATTAGTCTTCATCGTGCACTTTATAAAACAAATGGTTGTCGAGGTAATTTATTCGCCTATTGACACTCGTAATCAATCGTTTCGCCACTTCGCAAAGGGATTGGGCGAAAGTAAAGGGAAAAAAGGCTACAGGACTCATTTCCTCCACCCCCAGGACCACGAACAAGAGATCGTGATAAGAATTGCTTTCAAGTCACGCTTTCGTATTCTTTTCTGCGCACCGCCGTTTCCCCCACGTTCTGGCTGTTATTCTTTCTGTGTGCGTAAAGTCAACAGCAAATAATACAAAGAAAAAGAAAACCATTAATTTTGATTTCAATTTCATTACCTTCCGTATTACCCGGCCGGTTACATCGTAAGAGGTGCTGAAACTTCGGTGGTGTTTCGATTTTCCCATTCCCTGCGAAGATGGGAAAATCCTGTCAGCAATCGAATCGCCCATCCATACTCACAACAACTTTTTGTGGTTTTCTGACAGCATTAAAGAAAGCATTCGTATGCTATTGAATTACAACTTAGCATACAGCCAAAATGATGTAAAGGGCTGTTTAGGAAATTACTCTCAGAATTGCTTGGAAACCCTGCTAAGCTCGTGAGTGTGTTCGGAACTTATGAATAATCTTTCATCGCTTCGTGCAAATGAACACAAATAAATATTGCGTGAAGCCATATCGTGACGCAACAAAAAAAAAGAGTTAACCTCAAACTACAAAGGAAACATCACTCTGACGGTCCATGACCTTTTCCAAAAGTCTTGCTCTTGCGTACGTCTCAGTCTCTCAACCAACATTGAGTAAATTCACTTTCTTACCGTAATTTTTCTTCTCTATTTTCAGGTAAGTTTGCCGGTACTGCCCTAACGCTTCTAACAACACGATCGTTACACACTTCCGGGTGAGCTTTCGACGAACCAACTCATCATTCAGCGGACTAGGGGTTGTTTTGTGTGGCGTGTTTTTTGATTCCTTCCTCCATTCAGTCCTTTATTCCACTTCTAGTTAGGCCGTGGTGAGTGAGTTTGGGTAACAAATGGTATTTATCAAGTTTTCATCTTGACCTCCATGCTACATTTTCCTGGAGCACGGCACCCCCAGACTGCTCGAAACAAAGTGCCCTGGAACTGGCACTAATCGAATTACAACCCATCGCGTCTCGAGTTTTGCCGCCATTTCCATTGGCTGCCAGTTAATATGAGTACGACTATGACTACTAGGCTGCTTGAGCGATACAACTTTGCCTGATCGCAAGCACAAGATACGACGGTAACGCTTGAGGAAAATCCTTCCCATCGAAGAAAAGTGAAAGCTCAAGAAAAATGTACCTAACCGCCACTGGAACGAGCGACGGAACGGGTTTGCCTGTGGAAAATGGAGGTGCAACAACAACACACACAAAAAAACTTCGTACCAAGTGCCCCCATTCAAAGGCCCCCATTTCCTTATATTTTTTTCAGGTGGCGGGTGAAGAAAATGGATGCATCGAGAGGCAAAAAGAAAAGCCCGCTGGCTTTCGGTGTATTCCAAGTCGGAAAAACTCCACCCAGAGTGAAATGAATATTTATGGCAAATATAATTTATCAATTTGCTTGTAACATTTCACTCTCCCGTCGGGCCATCGGCACCAACTACTCGCTGTTTTTTCTCATTCCTTTCCTCTTGTACACGTTTCGCGTTCGTACAACTTCGTGCGAAAGGGAAATGCTGTTGTTTACTTTATACTTTGTGTGCGTTGGGAGGGAAAAAGGAACCTGCCGAAAGCATGCCAAGACGCGCTAGCGTCCATTTAGTTTGGGCTGGTTTTCTCACCTCCTCCATCTTTGGAGGAGAGCTTTCGGGTTTGCCTCCATTACCATCGATGAGCTTTTTTTCTTTTATTGTACCACCACGTGGGAGGTATGCTCGCGTTCGTGTGGCTTTAATTAATGTCGATACGATACGGTTATGCGCGTCTGCTGGGACTGTTGTATTGCTGCAATAGCATCGGAGAAGCTGGTAGCTACTGGTGTCCTGTTGGCACGTGAAGCAATCGCAACCCGTAGTTTCCCAGCGGGAACTGGTAAAATATTACTTTCGATAATTGATTTTGTTCATTTCCACACTAATTTGATTCGCGCGACAGGGACAGCACGCGAAGCGTTCCATTAACTGAACTACCAACTCAAAGAGTTTCAAAGTTGGTGTGAGATTTAATTTGCTTAGGACTTTCATTAAAAAATACATGAAAATATGCATTAATAAACCCATAAACAATAGGTTCCAAGGTATTCTAGGTAATTATGATCTATTCCGTCAAAATGAATCGACTCTTGGGAATTTAGCTTCATTATGGATTGGGCAGATTTTAAGACATAACAAACGAGACAAAAAGTTCATTCACACCTTCTATAATTCAAGTAAATCAAACTGAAACGCTGTTAATAAAATAGCTCCCTCAACGTTAACTCGCTCCATCACCAGAATCGTTTATAATAAGCAATATCTTCATTACGTGGTCATCATAATGCAAACCCGTCGGATTACAACGGCTCTACCAAGCAAGACATATTTTACATTCCGAAAACCGCGTAACAACGTCCAATAAACACCAGCACCATGCTGCGATTGGCTTTCCATAAAATATATACAGACACACACACTTTGGTCACATTTTAAAATTGCTCCAAATCCAATATGAACCAGTTTTTCCAAAATCGAGGCGCACAAAAATATGTATCCTCCCTCAAATATGTTGTTGCTGATAAAATTGCTTCCAACTGCGTGTGAGTGTGTGTTGTTTAAAGGAAAAATAAAAGCGTACCGGAAAAGCGAGGAAAAAATATGTGCACACACCGCACCCCAAAAATGCCTAACCGCTTTATAGCCGTTACCCCGTTATTTACGACATACTGATGGTATGTTGGAAGCAACCTCCCAAAAAAGCTGAGAGGAAGGTTTACCGGAGACAGGAAATACCACTGTGACTGTATCAATAAATGCAAAAGCCATACATTTTCCTCGGGAGTAAAACTTTCCAGTGGAGCGGGAGCAAACGTTCCGAATGGAAGAGTCGGAATCTGCTCTTCATCGTTTTCAATAATGGTATGCGCCTTAAAGTCCCCGGGTGCCGGGACCGGGCCAGGCGGCTGAAACATTGGAAGAGGAACCCTAGGAAACGTTTTCCCAGTAAATTGGGAATCATCTGGAAAAGCCATAAATTGTCCCATGCTCAGCCACGTAAGGACATGCGAGTTACATTTACTTCCTATAAAACTAAACCTTAAAACTGGTTAAATCTTCCATTCCGAATCGGATTGCAACGGCAAGCAATAGCGCCCAGGGAGCAGCATTCAGTTCGTTTGCTTTGGCACTTCATTATGATTAGCATGTGAAAGGATGAACAAACAGGACCGAAACGCTTGGAAACGTGTCTGTGTGTGCAGTTCCACTCCCATCCCATCAAACACGCGAACCTGATGATAATACATCACGTTCAGCATATTTCATTCGTCGCCTTTCTTGCATTGCTCGGCAACCAACCGACCCGGTGCATGCGACGACAAGTGAAGAAAACAGGAAGAAATATCAGCCTCCACCGGGGACGACCGCAGTAGTTACTTCCGGCGTACCGATGCGTGGTGAAACGGTGGTGGTCGAGCAACATAATTCATATTTATTCAAATCGCTTCAATTTATGCTATATTTCGAAGCATGAATAGAAATTGCTTTTGTCATCGTTGTGTCATGCTGCACGCCATGAAAAGCATCCCGGATGCGTAACGATGCGTGCACTGGAAGCGGAATTTTGTGCTTCGCATGTGTATGCGGCGAAAACGGATGGGCAGGCGCGCAGTCATCCTTGGTTTGGCTTTTTTGCCTGTTAGAGTTACAGCCGATTTTGATAGATTCTTTTGCTGGTGTTTGGATTTTTCTGTATGTGTCTGTGTGTGCTCTCCTTGCTTGCTTCTTCTCGTCCAAAGTGAGAATGATGGCTTTAAGTAAAGCTGCTTCCTTTTTTAATGCAAAGAAGCCTAGTCCGATGGATGGGTTTTGGGGAGGTGGAGTTGTTTCCACTCCATTAAATTTATCGGATTTTAAGTGAAATATGTTTCCGATATGGTTCTGTCAGTTTTTCTTTCGCATGATGCCTGCCCGGAGACAGTGACTGTCGGCAAAACAGCACACTGTCCACTGTCATTACCGAATCAGTCAAGCAAAATGTGAAACCATTATGCAAAAGTTGCACACTTGCCAGTCGAGTGAGTACGAAAGCGGTAAAAGGCGGCATTGCTTAACACGTATCGAACGCTTCCATGCTAATGGAGGAGGATCGTACCGGAAGGATCCGCTTTCAGGCATTTCCTTGGAAAAGTGCAATGAAGCAATTATTATCCTGTGCGAGTCGGGTTTGCTAATGGAACGGTGGTTGCGTTTTTCGCAGCAAGAGCGCATCTTATAATGGAGAGATGTATTCATAAAAATAGAACGCATGCGTTGTTTTAAAAAAATAATCTTTTATTAATACAAAAACAAGTTCATAACAATAATTGGAGCCCAACAAGGCGTATATGATTTCACGCTGTTTAACAAACAATTTATGTTACTAGTTTTGTTTCAATTACTGTATCGAAACATTTATGCATATTTTGAATACTAATACATTTTTGTAATTACAGAAAAAATATAGATTTTATGTATAAAACATTAAACGCTATATGCTTCATTTGTATACATTCATACCTACAATGTAATCTATCATCTGGCTAAGTACTTCACTTTCAGGTCAGTAAAGGTGGTAATTATTATTACCATTCGAATTCCCATTCCTTACCATTACAACCACCATAAACCATTACATATATGAAAACAAAAAAGCGGAAATGGCAACGGAAACGTTTTCTCTTTTCCATTCTCGTATGCCTTCACAAGCGCACCCCTCAAGCGTTCACATTTACCCATTCAGAACGAACGACCAACAACTCCGAAACGGTGAAAACAAATACCATCTCTTCAACCTACTACGGAGGAAAAGGATTGAGCAAAAATAAAACAAGCTGAAACAAAAAATATGTGAAAACAGTCTAAACCTTTAGGCCACCGTTCCTCACACTGGGAAGTAGTGAGCAGCGCCCCACACACGTCAAAAGGCCACCCTTATCAGATGTGTTGCAAGTGAAATAAGAAGAACAAGAACTGGTGAAGAAAGCAGCAAGAATACACGTGTAAATATAAAACTGCATAATTTACAAGTGCAATTAAGCTTTGAATGATTTTCCTCCATTTTCGCTTTCCGATCGTTCCTTTCACAACCAGCAACTTCCGGGGAAGCGTAAAAGGGGGAAATGTTTGAGAGCATGTGGCGCTCACGGTGTAGCAATTGCAGGATCAGTCCCTTCCCGTGTACAATCAACATCGAGCGACACCGGGAACAAGCGTGAAATGAAGTGGAAATGAAACGGAAACGGCTGTGAGGAAACGGACTGAAGAGGGCTAGGGAATCCTTTTCCGAACAAATTTTTAACGGTTGCCTCATGGAGGCGATCTTGCTAAAGTGCTGTGCTTGTTTGCGTGGAAAATCGTTTTCCTCCTTAGGAAAATTGATCTCGGAGGTTGTAGCAAGATTCACGCTGTAATACTGCAACCGATGCAACTCTTTGTGTTTTCCGGAATTAAACGGAAGAGGGTCGCACGAAGTTGCAATTAAAATAATGATTGCTATACGTATTCCATTTAATGCATTGTTCATGAAATACTCCGAATTGCTTTACATTTGAAGTAAAGTAAATGGAGCACGTTAACATATCTCTGAAGCGAAAAAACGCCTAGAGTTATGCAATTTTTAACAAGTTAAAGCTTTAAATCGACTTCTGCTCATAAAAAATGAGCCTGTTCGTATTATTACCCATCCAAACGGACCACTAAGCAACCCCTCCAAGAAGAAGGCTTATGTTTACGGAAGATTTAGTCAATTTTCTACAACCTCTCAAGTCAAACGATTCATCATCCATCATCGCCAAAGCCTCTGTGCTCCTTAAAACATCCGGATGTAAACCCACCCACCAAAAGCTTCATCCTTTGAAAGATGATGAAACCACCCAAGAAATGGTGCTGTTTGATAGAAATGGAAACCCTATTTTTCCCGTAAGAAAAAAGGAACAGAACATAGTACATGGAATAGCTAAGGGTTCTGCGTCCGAGATTGGCTTTATAAACTGGGCACAACATCATCGTTACGGTGGAACGGATCCCAAACGGAACCAACTTAACCCACTTTACTGGTGGTTGTCCTCACCGCGTTGACCCTTTTTTCACCGGACGTATGGAGAGGCCGAAATCAAGTCCAATCCAATGTAAACGATAAATGAATAATTGCATTCTGTGGTAATCCGCTTTATGAAGAGCAAAAGAGAGAAGGTTTCCAAAATCTTTCCGCAACACAACTAAGCGTGGCCACGGAATGAGATTGTAGCCATACTCTCGTAGTTAAGTTGTTCTGTGCAGGCTAGGCTAAATGTGGAATGTTGTGGGAAAAGTTTATCAAGCCTGGATCCGTTTTTATCGGGCGTGTCCTTGGCATGAGCCTGTCCCGTGGAGCGGGTTACTGCTTTGAACCACTCCGGCCTTTTTGATGATGAAATAAATATGAATTTTATGGTTGCATTCTGATCAAATAGCCAGCACATGGGTGTTCCTTCCGGAAACCTGATAGTATAAAAATGGTATAAAATCATATTCAAACTGTATTCCTGAGCAAACCCGAAAGGAAGGTCCTCCGATTTTCAACTACCCAACAGTTTTGCAATTGGATGAGCTAAGAGGGGGCATAGAAAAAAAGAAAAACTATCCTCAAATGATACACCATTTTACAATTCTGTCGAGAACATCCGTCCAATCACCACCACAACGCAACCGCACCGTAATCCGGGGTAAATTGTACGATAAATGTCCATCTCGGCAGGGAGCGTAGAAAACTTTCCGCTTTTTGCTACATTCGGGGCAGTAGACGAAATTGTAGGAAATTAATATTTTGGTTTGAAGTCAGTACAGCTTATCATCCGCATATACCACCTCCCCAATCAAGAATTGCTGATGTCTGTGTTACTTGAGCCGGATAGATGCACCTAATCGGACTACACCTGCTTATTACGATTACGGTTTCTGTCACATCGTTGGTAGAAAGTTTCAACACCCCACGACCATCTATGTTCTGGGTAGAATTCGTTTTTCAAACCGTTCTAATGTCCTATGTCCAAATAGTGCAGATCTGTCCACGTATTGTGAAGAACCATGATCAGAAATAACTTTTATCCCATCTGCAAGCTATCATTTTACAGCAATATACACAATTTCGGGTTTCGGGTTTTGACGTTAAGTGCGTCTCCGGTTATCCGATTCTCAGAGGCACTGTACCCACAGACGAACGACTAGGTTCCCTTGTAACCCTACGAAACAGTCCGATAAGTTTGGAGACCTTAGTAGAAGGGAAATCTCCGTACATGTCGGATCTCATTCGTAGATCCCTTCGTACACACTTTACGTGACCGCAATGTCGAATCTAGCGCCCGGGAGCAGCAGAATGAAATAATGATTAATTCGGTTTCTATTCCGGTGGCGTTGTGCGCTATCATATGGGGACAATATATTTTTTGTGCCGTTATCAGTTTCATCATTTTTTAACTAGTTTGGGATTTTTTTTACGATCCCGTAGAATCATAAATGGATAGCGTTGAAAAAGAAGAAGAAACAAAAGAAGAAAAATGCACGAAATCCCAATCAGTAGACCATAAAATCCTTCCGTTTTCTGGAAGCATATCCCAACCGATGCTCAAAACGGTGGCATTCGTGTCGGTTGCTGAACGGTTCGTTAATTCAGCAAAATGGCTTTCGTCTTCGTGCTTATTTATTCTTCAAGACGATAAACACGTTCTAAAGCTCGACCGATTTTAAGCTGGAGGGAAGAGGGAACATTTTTATGGCAAACTGTGTCGTTTTATTAAATCCATGCAACGTAATAAAATTGAAATGGTGTACGAAATTGTTTGTACTTCTGAAAAAAAAAGGTTTAATAATTGTCGCTCTTGGTAGGAGTTTGGGCTGATTGGGAAGGATTGATACGAGGACTATGTGACTGAGAAACCATATCCAAGTAAAATCTTGTTAGATAAATAAGATGGGTCAAGATCACGTGCCAAGTAATTTTACCAACAATAACGAACATACTTTAATTTTGCTGTGATTTTTATAAAAAGCAAACAAGCACAGAACAAGTTTATGATTCCCGTTAAGTTCAAATGCATATCCATATACAAAAACTCTCCACCCAACTCATAATAAAGCACCACTAATGACCCACATCGCAAAGGGGCAAACACTAAACGGCAACAAATCACAGCAAATCATTCCCATTCAAACGGTGTGTACAAAGGTGGAATGAGTTTCTCTTTGGCATTCGCCGTGCAGTGCTTCTCGCACCAACTTACCAACTTTTTGAACGAATCTTCGTTTTCGGGGAAAAGACCTTGGCCCCTTCTTTGGGGAAGCATACTTTTAAACGATTTTCCCCCGAGGTCTTTCCGTTTTCTATAGCTCGTTTCATCGCATACCTTCTATGCGATGCGCCACTAAAGTTCGAGTGAATGTAGGAGCTACCCTTAATGCTTCAGACGGTGAACCTGCGCTAAAGCGGCGTAGTTTAAGTATATACAGTTTTCGGATGAGATAAAAACAGGGTTGGAGACATGTGGAGGATGCATTTGTTGTGGAAAGTGCATTCGTCTTGATGAAATGATTTACAGTAGGAGAAAGTTTTTCCTCTATATCCCTATAGGTAATGTGCCAATAAAGAAATCTGTTGCTACATGAGTGCCGGGCCGTTTTAGCAGATATATTAATCTGAAAGTTTCCAAGCAAGATGCGAGTTGAGCTCGATTATCTTATGTCAAAAAAGTTCTCTTACATTAATTTGGTTCTTACTGGCACCACTTTTCGATAAAACTTAATCTTGTCGGCTGTATTGTATTGATAGAATAAAAAAACCTTACAAACAAATGGAATGCAATCAATCTGATGAAGCATTTCGTCCGGAAGCAACGAGCTAACACCAGCTCATCAGTGTGTCACAAAACCGACCATTAGCTTGATTCGCAATATGTTCGAAGCAACAGTCAAACACCGTTTCAAACCGATCGAAATGGCGCTACAATGATACGTAGGGGTTTATTCATCCATGTCCGAAAAAAAAAACAATAGCTGGAAAATCGTAGAAAGGTTTGCGTTGGAAAAATCAATAACAAATAGACCTTCCGACCCCTATCACCAGAAGCTTCCATTCTCTAGAGTCCCCTACCAGGACAGTCAATTCAATCGGACGGAACAGAAAATTCTTCCGCCCCAAAGGCTGAGCAGCGTTCCACAGCGGTGGCACAGGATTTTGCAGCTCAAAACAATAAACCTGCACCCATCTTCCAGAAGTTCTAGCCATCGATAAAAATTGGACATCCTAATACCTCCGGATAGTGGCCGGCGGGCACTGAAGCTTGGGATACGACGAACAAACAAACCCAGGTTTCGGATGGATGGATGGATGGATGGGATACGGGCAAATACTGGAGAGCCAGCGTTTTCTCGTTTGATTTTTACTGCCCCCGGCCCGGATCGGGTGGGGATTCCGATTTTTCTCGACCAACCCCGAGAGAGATAACAGGAGCGAAGGGAAGGCTTCAGTTCGGGGATGGCGCTCTATTTGGTTTGGGAAAGAAACCCGGAATCGTTTTATTGAAATTGGCAACCAGATGCTTGTTGACGGAAACAAAAAGGGATGGTGAAAAGTTAAATAAGCCTAGTTTTATCACATCTCAAATCGATCGAACAATAAACGGGATCATCGGACCCCGGCCATGTTCCGTCGGGAGCGTACGGAAGCTTAACCCAACCGATTTGCAGAACGATTAAATTTTACGCGAAATCATTCATTTCGGCACAATGTGGCGGAAAACTTTAGGAAAATCGAATCAATTCGTCCGTATCGCACTTGCCAGCAAGTAACAATCTTCCTGTTCACGAGCACCGGGCGCTTTCTCGCGCAACTTCCACGAATGTGTCGTCTTTTTCCGCGTGGAAAGTTTTTAAGCTGACAAAAATCTATTCACCAATAACTTCGTGGTGTGCTAGAACGTGATCGTTTTGCTTACAAAAGCATCGCGAAATGCACCTGCATGTGTGTCTGGGGGAGTTTGAGAAGCTTTCTCTGGCGAAGATATGTGGATGATATGCTTTTTCTGCATACAAAAGATTTTCGCGAAAATCCATTCCAACGATTCCACATCGTTCAGAAGAACGAAAAAAAAATCAAAGATGGCAAAAATCACCTGCAGCCCCAGTATGGCAGATGCAACAGAATGGCAACATTCCCCATTCAATATCGGGGAAAAAACGGTGCATTCCGGTGCCGCACAGAATAGTTGCAGAAGAGATTGTTGAGATAGTTTTCCCTCCCATCGCCAATGCGGCAGTTTCTCCTGTCAGCTTCTGCATTCACGGCCGGTTATCGAATTCATGATGGAAACATGTCGACAAAATGGATGGAGCTACACACAACAACAACAGCGGAAAATCTCTCTGATGGCATGAATATCTTTAATCCACCGCACGAGAACCGGAGAAAAATACGTGAAGCGTCGAAAATCGTCCATTCTGTTGAAAACCACCATTCATCCATATTTTCCCGCTCAGAAAACTGAAGAAAACCGTTCGACAAAGTTTAACTCCAAATATTTCAACCGTGCAACCGGATGTTTCACAAGTTCCATCCCTTTTATGCTCCCCGATCGACAAACAGCTCCACGGTGAAGCATTGGTAATGGG
>KI422664.1:0-41334 GCA_000473375.1 Anopheles culicifacies | reverse complement strand
ACCTACCATGGGTGGAATGCAACATGAAGTGAAAAGCCACTTGGGGTAGAAGAAAGAAAATATTTTTCCGCCACGGAGGAAAACTTCTAGGGTGCATCTACCGCATTGCTTCGGGAACTGTTACGTTGAAGTAACTGAGTTCTTCTGCCAGCCATGGAAAAATCTTACCCAAAGACAAAGCAAAGTGGGACCAACTTTGGAAGCTCGAGTCTTGGGTCTTTTTGGTTAAAAAAAAGGCCAAATTTCCCAAGCCCTAGTTGAAGATCGTGGATCATAACAAGAAGGATTTTGTTTTTGTTCGTCGCACTCGCATTGGAGAAGATTCTCGACCGTAACACGCGGAAAGGAAAAACGGAAACCAACTTTTCCGCATAAGCTCTTCGTTTTGTTAGTGTGTTTAAGATTTTTCCCCGACAACCACAACTTTACAACGCAGGCAGGAATGCAGCAAAAGAAAAGGAAAAACACAATCGCGACACACTCAACCTTCGCGAAATGGGAGAAGGGAAAATCAAAGCACGTGTAACGCACGGAGTGTGGTATGGAAGAGAGAAAGTCAAGTACTGCTCTGTGATCGAAAAAACTTTCCATTCTTTTCTGCGTGTATTTTGGTTCATCAAACCTGTTTTCCTCCACCGAAAACCTTTGAACATTTTTTCTTCCGTAATGAAGAATACTTTGTTTGGTCCGGAAAAATAGGGGATCCAAACCATTGAACTCGTTGGATGGATGATGGACGGCTGGGAAAACTACCGAATGTTACGATTGTTTAAAACGATCTCACAAAAGAAGCTTCGAGCGATTGCCTATTAAGGAATTGACAATTGGATGTACCCTGTGGAAAGAGCTCCCAATAAAGGTAGTAAATTTTCCGGACCAATGAGCAAAAAAAAAACACAAACATACACCATTCCGTTCACTAACCTCCAGCGCATTAGCTTTTTAGTACAAAGCACCAAGTAAGGTAGAGAAAGATAACGAACCTGTTGAATCAACCTTGCGATGTGCTTTGAACCTGCTAGCCAACCAACCATCGATCGATTCATCTCGACCGTTAAAGCAGATAGAAGTTCAAAACCTTCTTCGTAGCCTCCGGTAGTCAATAATAGCACGAACGATGCTAGAATACGGATCCAATTTTTCCAAACAAAGCTAGCTGTATCGCTCGCTCGCTGCTTCCTTGTTTTTTCTCGTCCATAAGTAGCTCTCAATTTAATGTGATTTTTGCAGAACATATTCTTCGTGTCTACCCGCCAAAGCAGCGAACACCCGACAACATGCGGGCTCTTCAAGGTGAATCAGATTATGCCTGGCTTAACGTATGGCACACGAAACAAGTCTTTTAATAAGCCCCATGCCTCGTTAACCTAGATAACCGTGGCCTCCCATGCGAACGCTGTTTTGATGGCGGGACTCACTGTCAAAATGTTAAAGTACGCCTTCTCGGTCTATAATTTAATATCTTTCCCAGCGAACGCTGTGCGTGGCACGGCAGATAAATGTATTCAAATTTGAGAATCTGGAAAAAATCGTTCAACAAAATTCGATGCGAGATTTGACGTTGACGTTGATGATGCTGTAATCAATTTATTGATTTATTTGAAATTTTATTTTTAATATGCGGGTCATACTTTTATGGAAGCAAATAGTATGAAAATATGAATGTGGTTGTATCATATTTTTGATTTTTTTTTTGTTAGCTGAAATTCAAATAAATAGAAATACAACGCCTAAATTTATGCAATGCGCATAACGATTTCTTTAGCATTTCGAAAGCTAGAGTCGGTTGGACGGAGCAGTTCTTAAAGTCCATTAAAGTGGTTTGTACTTTCGTCCTCTCTGTGCATGTTTGTTCCACAATCGTACCACCAAAATCAGTGTTACGTGCACAACAAAAAAAGCTACCAAACATTTGCAACCGAAACGAAACACACTCCCAAAACACGCCGTTGTGGTTGGTAAAGAAGTGCTCCATAAAACAAGATGCCTATGCCTAGAAAACGGCCCCTATACGCGAGTTCGCTCTGCTCGTTGTCATCGTCCTCGCATAATGGCGGATAAGTGGCACTTTGCTTTTTTCCTTTGAAAAAAGAAAAGAACGAAGGAAAACAACCCGCTTGAAATGCCCGGTACGCTTCCGATTCTGTTTTACTTGCGCTTCCGGATCCGTTCACACCATTGCTGGAAGCGGTTTGGGGCCAAGGACGGATATCTCTCCTGAGTGCGATGCTTCGAAACGAGAAGCAGGATGGTTGGAAACGATGCCACTCAGCACAGGACCAGGGGTTTGCGTGTATTCACCTTCACCAGCCTTTTCGCCAAAGCGGGTTTGGTCTGGGCCTGCGAGACCAATACCCTCCTCCCCGCGGCACGAACGACCATCGCACCCACAAAAACACACACACACACCGACAGCCAACGGAAGGTTTTCATTAAAGTAGCGGACGCATAAAAAATGTACGTCGTTTAAAAGTTGGTGTGCGCGAACCATAGATAAAGGATCGATAACGGCGGACGTTCCTTGCCGAGGCCGGTTCCTTTACTTTACCATTTTACCATGCCAATGCACGGGAAGATAATTTAATAGGTTTATCGTTTTCTTATCTGCACTTCGTCGTGGGACGGTACGCAGCCGGTTAGCTTAGTCGCGCTGTAAGCCGGTCGGTAACAGCAACCGGATATTGAAAGAGTATCGTGGATCGATTTCATTCAATTTTCCACCACTTCCGGGATGGCGTGGTGAGAAAACATGCAAAAAAACTGGCGTTATTTCCGATTTTGGATCGCGTTTGGAGAAATGAATGAGAGAGAGAGGACGATTGCTTCAAAAAAATGAAGCTCAAGAGTCATGTCCTGTTTTTCTTTTTTGCTGCCCCCAGCGATGGTGTGAAAAAGGAAATTTTGGTTCGTTCCTGTCCTTTCCTGGCATGCAAAAAATGACCTTCAGCGTAGGATCGTGGAGCACCCTGCTTTGCACATTCAATTTCGGTTAGCTTCCGGAACGGGGAATCGTATCTTTTCCGACCGGGACGAAGAATTTTTCACAGGAAAAAATACAGAACTCTGTCGAATAATCGATGGTGTGGATGGACCCACCCCAAGCTACGGCCGTCATCCCGAAAGCTAAATCAACCCGTCGGCGTGTAAAACCACTGCTTCAACGAAAAAAAAAAAATGCCATCCCAGACATTACCCAGATGCCGCCACGACCACAATCGCTACCAGTTGTCTGGCGTTGGTCTCTTCACTGAGTGCCGTAAATCATTGCTGCGGTGACGGCTGGCGCTGACGATGTTGGCACCGAGTATCGGACGTCCCCAAAATGTTGCTCATTTCCCGATGCCATTCAGCCACTTCCCCTTCATTAAACGTTTAGCTTGCATCCATTACGACACCAATAGCGGAGAATGGCTAGGATGGGGCGAAAAAAAAAGAAACAAACCAACAACGCAACGCAGCCAACAAAAACCAGCCTTTATGTTGGTACAAACTTCCCATTTATCTCCATCAACCTCCGTTTTCCATAGCTAAGTACCAGGACGAAAGCAGGCAGGAGACTATTATTAGCCAAATTATAAGCGATGTCGCGCCGCACGAAACGTTGCCAAAGAGCACATTAATAAATGAGCTAGTTGCAACGCATAACGGTCGTTTGGTGTGTTGATTCCCAGATGACATGCTTTTTTAAAAATGACACCAAAAAGTCACGTGTGTTTAAAAAGCTACACCAAAGTTTTAGAATGAAACAGAAATCAAGTACAACAATTCAAGAGGACTGCAAATTTGCAGCATCATTCGGTAAATGATTTATGCAATGCTCATCAAGAGAATGCCTGAAGTTATGCATTTCAATAGCAAATGTTTCTTTTGAGCATCCACGGAAATGTAGAAGCGGAACATTTATATCCCATTTACAAGTACATTTATGACGACAATTGACGTTCTGGAAATTTGGATGAAAAAGTTTAAACATTGCAAAACTTTCATGCCAATATGTTGGGCGAGCACTTTCCAGATTAAAAGCAGCTTCTATTCATCATTCAAATTTATTCAGTAACCATTACTATTCTTCTGCTTCATCTGTATGAAAACGCTTCTGTCCTTGTTTTACTCCAAGGGTATCTCAACCCTGCTATTGTATTTGGTACAGCACCATTACTGAATATGATTTCCCTCCATTTTACCACCGCAAGTAAGACATTAGTGCGGCCGTACTAAAGCGCCATTGTTTCTTTTGACTAGAATAAAAAATTTCCACTGTAATATGCCATTTGGTTAATCTCTTTTTCCACGTTCTACACATGTCTGGCTCCATTCTCACCGGGAATTGTAAAACGAAAAGGAAGCGCCGAACGAGAACATTTCTCCACTAACCCCCCCGAGTATATGGCGTTAGTGACTTCTAATTTCGAAATTTTATCATACCATCATCATGTACCGTGTTTTGAATGTATGCTGCAAGCCGAACAATGCACGCTGAAAATTACTGCATCCAACAAAAGGTACTGGAGCGGTGAACTAACCTCAAAAAGTGCAAACGGGAACATTCTTTAGTAACCCAAAATCGGATTCCGGTTCGCCGACCGGTTCCATTGTTTCACTAGCCGGCGCCATTTTTTCATGTACTTTTTTTTGCTACGTCTTGTTTGCCCATACCACCCAGCGCTTCAGTACATCGATTGGCATAGTAGTACATGACCTAACCTCACAACGGAATTATTCCAGTGTCGTTTGCTCTCTCTCTTTCATTGCAACGGTTCATTGCGACCATTTTCCACGAGTTTTTTTGGTTCATTCCAATGGCGCCAGTAGTGATGCTGGTTGAATCCTTTTACCATCACAATCGACGCACCACCCGAGCCGGATGTGTTGAAAATTGTAACAAAATCGTAAAACATTGAAATCATAAATTTGCCAAACAATGAGCGACCTAAAGAGCTGACCGACATGGATGCCAGAGTTCTGATGTCTCTGCCTCCATGGCTGCTGCATCTCATTTTTGGTCGGCCAACGACCGGATTATTATCCCTCGCTATGGTATCCTCATGTTGGCGATGACATAGTTGGAGAGTTGTGATAGAGTACAGGAAATGTGAAACATTAGTTCCCTGATTGTGTTCGGCTAGAATTTTGAAACACTGGCACACGTGTCCATAGCAATATGAATGGTAGCCGTTGAATGAGACCGCATACTTCAAATGGATGGCGATAGCGTCAAGTATTTTCAAGCTGAAAGACAGAAAGCACGAATTTTAGGAACTGCACCCACCGTGCTCTATGTCCCATTATGAAGAAGTGCCGAAAAGTGGCAGGTGGTTGAAAATACGCGATACGCGTTCGCTTCAATACCAACCCACCGACCAACGCAAACCCTCATGGATTCCTCCCAGTATCGCATTGTGTACATTTGACCAGCTGAAAAGATAATGTTACATCAGGCTGCCTATTCTGCCGGCTTCTTGCTGGTGAAACCATGAAAAGATTCTACTGTCATGTAACAAACCCTTTTTCACCCGAGGCACGATCTGGCCTAATACTGCAACATTCAGCAGGGATGGTTCAGCAAATGAAATACACTTCACCATACGCGCAGCGGACATGGCCAATGTGCAAAAGTGTTCTTCGCCTGTAGCATCATCACGGGACCAAACTAGCTAGCATGTATAGCTGGGAGACCGAATGCGCAATGACGGTGTCCGCTAGCAGCACAAACGTCGGTTGCCAGGATTTGCAGGATACTGGCCGGACGGACGCACACTGATTGTCTCCACAATCAAATCTACTTCAGTGGAGTATGGAAGGTTGAGGAAGTAAAAACATATCTCACAATATGCATGCATGTATTGATGACCTTCCAATTGTGATAGCGGAATTGTTATTTATTGGTTCAATTTACTGCCATGGCATTCACAAGACCTCGCACGAAACTTTGGCACCGACTACGCAATCCGTCAATAGGCATTGGGAGCTGAAGTACAACACTCAAGATGACGAAGATAATATGAAAACAATCGATATAAATCAATTAAGGGCGAACGTGCGCATAGCTCAAACCTTTTGGGATCAAGGTTGGACGTTTTTGAAGCTTACAAAAGACTTTCCAAGCATTCGAGGAGCATTTCTCTCCACGTTGGTAACATTCTCCAAAAACCTCTCTATAAGAATGGGACATATGGGAGAATCTTCATACCCACAGGATAAATCGTTGCAAATGGCGCTCTTTTGTGGAAACGTTTTTTTCGTTTGCGTTTATAATGCCCTGAGATTAAAGGTATCCATTGTTTATTTCCCATGCGAGTCATAAATTTCCATATCCCGAAACGTGGCTATTCTGGGCTGCATTGGCACTCCACAGTGCAATGGAAGCTACACTAGCATCGATAATCTTCCCAAACGATCGCTGGATCTTCGCCAGGGATTACCTATGCGATCGATTGTCAAATTGTTTGTTGTCCAAGTGCAAGCCACCTTTTGTGCCACTGGTGTCAACAATGGCATCGCTATACTCCAAGTAAGATAGGATTTAATCGAGTTTTTAAGTTAATTGAAAGTAAAATGATGAATTGCTGCAGTACCTTCCTCAGCGTTTGGTTTGCCCAGTTCCAGAAGTAGAAGCCTCAAATCGATGGCAAGATTTTAATTTGCTTACTTCAGCATATAGTTGCAGATGTGCTTCACGAGATTGGAACGCTCCCATAGTTTCCCGGTGTCCCTATTGGCTTTCGCTGGATGCGAAACGTCCCCAGGAAGCCCGTTATGAGTGAGTTCATTAATTACGATACCGAACCGGGATCGTCTTTGGCCTTTGAGACACCGTTGATGGGGATACGGAAGGGATATCGTTGGCTCACCCGTTGAGGTTGGTTAAAGGCCAAAGCCAATCAATAGCTTACGGTTTGGTGAAAGCGTTTCCCATCATCACCGCACTGGTGAGGGGAAAGAGGAACACATACACTATTCAGAGGTTAAATAGCCTTATCTGGAACGCATCGATTCCGGTGCCAACTTCCGGCGGATGACGTAGTTGAAAGGAAATTGTCTTCTGCGTGCCCGGTGTGCTTCTTAAACCGGGCGAACACTTCAAACGAGAATCGGTGGCGTATGTACGTGTGCTTATGAGTGTATGATTAGCTGTACGGTACGGTGAACAAGGGCAAACTTGAGATGATAGCTTGTGCATTACATCAAATATAAACACTTTAGGTCGCTCTGGGAAGCTGATGACCAACCTTTCGATCAAACGAGAATGCATTCAGGGCAGCGAGTACACCAAGGTGAAATGCATTGCCCTATTTGTAGGGGGTGTTGGGCTCTCACCGGAAGCTTTCACGCAGCAATGGCATTGTGCGAATGTGTCGTTGGGTTTGCGGGAAAGGAAGTTTGCAATAACATTCTGTGCTACCGCAGACATCCGTCAGAAGTGTAGCTTCCTGGAAAATCACTATTGGCTGTGGGGCGCAGTTTGGTATAAATAAATACAAATTGCATACTTGCCGGTTGCATTTCATGGACTCTACCGGGAACAGATGACCCGAATGAAGAAATATGCAACACAGGAAGCTGTTCTCTTTTCAATTTCCTTGTAGAAAGGACTGTAGGTCCTGGTAGAAGGATGTTATTTTTCGGTGTCTCTCTTAGTTAAGTTATAAAGGCTGTATTTGTTGTAAACCTCCTATTAATAAAATTTAACGAAGTTAAACACAAAAGAGTTTTGCACTTCATGAAGTTTCAACCAAAGTTCTCAAAATACACTATATAAATAAAATTAACCGTATAAATCTTCCCCCAAATTAGTTATACTTAGGTGAACTTTAAACGACATTTATCCATAGAACGATTTCAACAAGCAGTTAAAGCCATAACCATACACTGACACCATTGCAGTTTATCATTTTTCGGACCATTTTGACCTATCCCTCGAGGGCCTGTGCTAGCACTAACCAACCTTCCTACTCCAACGGGCTTCTGGTCTCGTTCGGAAATGGGAAACTGATTGCTTTCATGTTTAGAGATTATGAAGGCTTCGGCAGCAGCAACAATATCCCAGTCCGCGTCTCAAGCGTGCGCTGTTTCTTCATTTCGCCCGAACTCATAGGGCCCCAAAACGTGACAAGAATATTGTCCCCAAACATGGCTTCCGGATGGATTTCGGAAGGTTTTTTTTCTGACACGGTTCGTTTGCCGGTTGTCACCGAATCCATCGTAATCTAGTCAGGGGAAGGTACGAATGTGTCCGTCACGTCAATCTCCACCACGGAACAGTCTCTGTCCAATGTCTGAGTAATTTCGAGCACTATTACGTTAATGCTAACGATAGCATTCGATTGGGCTGGGAGCATACATTTGCTTCAGGTCAACAGTATTGAAGTTTTCCGGGTTACGTGATGGGTCAGTGTTGGTTTTATGGTTTTTTAAGACATATATATTTTGGATGTCAGATTCGATTTGAATAATATGAAGGAGAAGATGAAGTTAACGAGAAAAGAACAAATGTAAATTTTCTAATAGCTTAATTATATTCTCTCAAATAACCAACTTCAAAGATTCACTCTTCAAAGAAAACCTTCGGTGACGTCAATTGTCCATATTTAGCTGCATCAGTAATATTGTCTCTGGTTTTCACCTTCATCTCTTATCTATTAGCTAAATAAATCTCCTTCACATCGTGGAAGACATTGTGGAGTAAAACCAGAGATAAACTCCACCAACTTCTGCCATTTTCCAAACAGTTGCTAGCGTATATGATAAGTTTAAAAGAAAAAGATACCCAACATATCCCAGTGGAAAGTATTTCCAACGGAAGTGGCACACTTGAATAGTTTGCGCTCGGAAAGCCACGGTAAAGCATCCGAAATTGGGTCGTGTCCGATAAGCATCAACCGCGTGACGGAGCGTACCATAGTAGGTGGTGAGCTATTTTCTGACTGATATAATTCTAGAGTGCAAAAGATAGAAAAAGAATGGCTCACATTCTTCCAGCGCTTCGGGGGTTTGCCGGTAAATTTTTGCATCTCCAACTTACTTGAGCGACTCCGGAAGTTCACCTTTAACCTCAATTCCCTTCCCAGGAAAGGATGTGAGCGTATGGTGTTACAAAAGCCACAAAGGGTGGAAGCAGCAGCAGTATATCGTAAAAATAAGGTTATGAGATGGATGGCTGAGATATGACAATGTGCTCCATTCTCGTGTGCTCATCTTCGATGTTTATCCTGCCATGCGAGCGGGCAAGTTGATATTGTTGCATACCATCCTGAGGGGTTTGCACCTATTTCATTTTCTACTTCCGCCTGCGTGAATAATTTTCCTTTCTGCTACCGGTAGCGTAGGAAATGACGATAGTTTGGACTTTATTTCTTTTTTTTTAGATGGCGTTATCAATTACTCAACCACTCCGGGCGATCTTTCACCGAGTGTAATAATATTTAGGTTAATTTTCCGGAAATTCCATCACTTGATCTTTGCTATTGTTCGTGGCATATGCTTTTGGTTTCAAGGCGTTCATTTCATTTTGTTATATCGATAGTTTTAAGACATTTTCCAGATGAAATTTTTTCGAACATTGGTGCCATCTGCACCATTCACAATCAAAGAATAGATTTGTAGATTCAGCTTATTCTAATCATTCGACAAATTAATCCAAGTCGTATAAGAAATATAAGAATTTTAAATTCAAATTCGTCTTGAACCTCCACTAATATTTTACACATTTAGTAAAATGTAAAACAAACTTACTGCTTAACCTTCTACACTTCTTCATGGTGTAGTAGACGTGATGTATGATCGGAACGATCATTTCGAATGCTCCAAATTGTTGTGATGGCACATATCACTAAGTGCGTTGATTTTACTAGTAAACGAGAAGCACACCAGCACAAGATTCACACACCTAAACATCGCTCTTTTTGGTTATCTTCGCACTTTTTTATGATTTTTATACTAACTAACGCGATTACACTGATAAACCATCTCACACATACGAATGAAGACAGAAAGGGAAAAAAACTGGCCACAAACGTCGATTCTCCTGCGTTGCATCCACCTGCTCTTCTCTCGTAAAAAGCGAATTGCTCTTTGACCTCATGCTCCACAATCGATCAACAGGAAGGTACAAAAGAGACGAGCAAATCGTTGCGTACAACTGTTTCCTCCCACATGCTCGAGAGGATAGCTAGGCCAATCTTGAACACACACGCGCACACACACAACCGGCAGGTGACGGTCGATCGATGGACACATTTTTTTGTTAAATTTTACCCAACAGCTGATAACTTTTGTTTGATGTTTGTTTTGTTCTTTTCTAGCATATCGTTTTTCACGAACAAAAGTTTTCAAGATATCATTCCTTTAAAAAATATGCATCACAACAAGAAAAAAAAACACACGTAATTACTTAGACTTAAGTCTTAGGAAACAACCGATTCTCTCACATTCTCTCCCGAGATGCTCTCCGGTTGAATACACGCGTTTTTCTTACGTTTGCTTAGGATGTTTCTTGAACCATGTATGAGTGTTAATGACGCCTTTCACCACGTGTTAAGGAATGAAACAAATTGTGCTGAACTAGTATGAAGCAATAACAAGAAAAAATATCGACGCGTTTACAAGTTCTACTATGAATGAATCTTATCTGCTGGGCATTTAAATGTTGCTTAAGAATTTAAAACACTTGGTAGATAAACAACAAACTTTTAATATCCCACTCTCTTACTCTCTCGTTCCCACTAATGATCAGGCAGAAGTGTTGGTAGTAGAGATCATATCGCCTATGATAATTTTTCGTATCACACGCAGCGTAACACTATGCCAAATGGATAGATCCCGAACCTAACTGTACTTATCCGCACACACACACTAGCATCCTTTTATCTCGTCGTTACTATCGCATCTTATCTCTAGCAGATCGTAGTGCATCGCACATCTCCTGCTCGATCATTACGTTCGCGTTTTTCTTTCGAACCGGTTGCGTTGTTTTGCTAGCGTTGTACACCACCAGATTCTAACCCCACTTTTGCAAGCCGTTAAACAAAGATAGCAACAGTGTGATCTATCTGCACGGGGACTGCTTCAAGGTTATTCAACAGCAAACAAAGGCCACGTGTTGATCGCGTGTCATGTGCAAGTGTGTTTTTTAAAGAAACTCAGCGTCTTTGTTCCTTCCTTTTCATATTGTATGCTCCCACGTGCGTGACCCGTTTGTCCGTCGTTCACTGGACGTTTATACATCCTAAATACCCCCGAAACGTGTGGTATAGTGAATAGTTTTTTTTATCGCTTATTACGAAGACTTTAGTGATTTTCAAGCTTGTGACTGTGACTGTGAAACGGAGAAAACATACTTTTTTTACTACTTTTGCTTAAAATCGATTCGATTTTATCAAGGGAGGAAAACCAGAAAAAGAAGACACTTTAATTAAATAAAATGCGGATGCTCACCTACGCCACCCAGCAAATGTTGCAAAGCGGAGACCAGAATGTGAATCCGTTCGTGTGCCCCATGTCAATCGATGCTTCACCGGGCGAGCTGGATAATGTGTAAGTATGCAGCATGCGGAGGCTAACACATTCCAGCCACGCGTGATCTGATCGGACACCATTTTGTTTCGTGTGTGATGCGTGTGGTAAGTGATCGTATTCACTTGCCACCATTGAAGTGCTGATTGCATGTTACTATATTATTCTGGTGCTTCGTCTGGTCGAAGGTCAACTTTTGTCGATTATTTGGCTTACAAGTGACGATGACTTTGTGCAGCAGAGTTCCACCGTGGATGGCAGCACGAATCGCTCTATGCTATATAGATTGAACCTTTCTGCTCTCCGACTGTCTCAAGGTCCTCGATTTGTCCTAGAAAAAAGGATTTGTGCTAGGAAGTACAAAAAACGGAACATCCAACGTTAACACACACTCGCTCTGTCGCATATTTCATCTTTTTGTAGCCCTTTTAGCCTGTCCCTTGCTGTACATTCTTCGCTCCATTTCGATGAGTTGGCTTGTGACATGACGCTTCTTCTACTGCGGTTTCGTATCGTCGGTTTAACCTTTCAAGCGACAACACATCGTATTGCATTCCAACTCGTACTATGGCCGTGCAGTAAGTCGAACCGCCTGCAAGTACATGCCAACTGTCGTCTAATCCACCTTACAGATTTACTGATGTTTGTTCGAACGCTTTACTCCAGTAAGTATAACTTCCGCAATATTACGGACGAAAAGTTATAACTGATGTTTAGTTTTAGGTACTACTTCTACATGGTACCTATCCAGAACGTAATTTTTACAGTACACATAGCTTATCCAAACGGAATGCGGAACGAAACGTAACGTCATCGCACAGGAAAAACCAACTCGTTAAGTGCTCAGGTGCTCTGTACAAGTGGGAAGAACCAGTAAAAAACCAGAATGATCTTGTAATGGCATTACGGTTTAATCCGTGGACCTGCACACTGACTCTTTCTCACTGATAATCACGTGGAAAAGCGACGCAGCGGCCAAGATAAAAAGCGTCCTGCAAGGGGCTTACGGGATACTGTCACACAGGACACACGGTTTGCTGAAAGAGAAGTGGTTTTGACTGTTATTCACACTGTTGGTTTTCATAATTTCCCAGCCACACAAACCCTATCACCTGTTTGCTTACGGTAAGTAAGGATAAAAAAACCCCGGGTTAGAAGTTCCCAAACAACAAGAAGCTAGCCACTTCAACCCTAAGAAACATTCTTTCACAATTCTACATAGCGATGAGCAAAGTAAAGAATAAAATCACAAGAGTATACTGATGGAAAAGAAAACTTCATGAACAAACGTAAGCGTCGGATTCGTCGTAGCTGCATTCCCCATCGCTTTCGACTTTCCCGGACCGTTGCATTTCAAAGCAAGATAAACGTCTAAAGACTTACTCAGTTTTGTTTTAAAATGTTATTAATTAGTTTCACCAGCACGGCAACCGTACCATTGCATGGAAGTCGGCGTTAGTACAGCAGGGTAATAGCTATAAGGACGGTCATGTCTTCTGACCTTACTTTTTATCCGGCTATCCTGTTTTGTCGCCTGTGCTCTGGCTTGTTGTCTGGAATAGTTAGTTTCTCCTTGCTTGCTTCCCTTGTTTTCTTGCCGAGTTGTCTGTTTGGGGTCAGATAACGTTAACGCGACCGGGAGGTGGCAGGCTGGCTTAAGCCCATCCAGATTCCAGCACAAACCGAGGGAGGTGTAAAACTTAAGTCAAACGAATTGCTATGGTCGTTGAGAATTTCTGTAGACGGTATGATAAAGTCGGCACCCGTTCGATCCATCTTACCCCGAAGTGGAAATGGAGCACTAGAGACTCATGTACTGCGATACAGAAACAGTGCACGCCACACGTTTTCAAGTACCGCTCGGAAATGGGACAGATGAGAAGGAATTTCGGTCGGTTTGGTCCGTTATCCATGGTCGCGAGTTTGGACTTGATGTCCTGCTTACCATCGTTTGCCGAAAGTAATTAGATTGCCCGTACGTGATACTGTTTTGGAGTGCGGAACAAATGTTAAACTACTGGTGGATAAAATGCAGCTAGAATTGGATTGTATCTTTTCCCGTGTCTGATCAAATCTTCATGTTGTACACCAACAATGGAGGCTTTTTTTTAGAATCTCCGCATACCAAAAAAAAAACGCTCCTTATAAATTAACGTTCACCAGATACTACTCAGGTAGATTTAACTCTTTGTTTTTTAAACCACCAGAAGATGCGGTATGTAGATGTTGCATTTGTAAGCAACTTCTTAACCAACTTCTTTACCGGTGCTTTTTTCACCACGATGGTAATTCTAGCGAAGTATCATTGGATGTTTGCAAAGTATGCGGCAGGAAAGTTTATAATTAGCTGTGAAGCAATTTTCCTTTTGCATGAATAGTAATTAATTGACGCTCCCGGTTAGTGGTAATTAGCGTTGTTTACATACTGGGTTTCTTGTGCTTTCTTTTTAAATTGTTTTACGGGAAAGTAAAGTGCCTGTTAGGGTTGTTGTTGTTGTTACAGTTTGGTTAAACGAGGAAAACGTTAGAATCGCTTTTTTACTGGTAAAAATTGTGAATATGTTTTTCATTTCGTGATACAAAGCTTACAAGCATTTAAGGTTCAAAGATGAAGAGCTTGTCGTGAAGAATATGACACCTCTCTACGACCTGAAAAGCATTTGTAGCATTCAGCTAAGCCAACCAATTTTGTCCTGTATATGGCTAGGACATGTGTATGTAATGGTATACAGCGGCGTTTGAAAATTGCTAAAAAAACAGTACAACAACGTGTCGTGATATTGATGGCGATGAAAGCGGAATTACATTGAGTACGCGAGGGAAACGACAATCATGGGAGTTTGAGAGCTTTTAATGCTTAATATAATATAACAAGAGTAAGCTTGAACCATAGTTTCCTCCTTAACAAATATCAACGTTTGAACTAGGATCATCCAATTAATTATAAATACTCTAATTAGGCACGAGATGCGAGATTCTAATCGAATTGTAAAAACATTTTCCAAGAACCATTTCAATCGTTGGCACCTTCTGAAAACATGCAATATCCCCTCCGTCCCAAATTCGTTGCATTCATCTCACCGCAACTACATCCTTCAATGCTTTTCGTAATAAAATTCCCCGAATTTGCTAAACATTGCGAGAAATACAACGCTCATTCTACGTCCCAATCGCATTCCCTAGGCGCGATGGTATGGACCTGGAATTGAAGTATTCCTTTTTTTCTTTTTGCTGTGTAAATTCCGCACATCGTCGTTTACCGTTTGATTGTACCATCCAGAAATCGCGCCCAGCATTGACCAGTGCGCATAATGAAATTATATCAGCTACAGCGCGGCATCTGCTAAATCACTCAATTTATTCGTAATTACGTTTTTTCGGCTACCACCCGCGCGCACATGCTTCGCTGGCTAAAGCAGGAAAGTTTCTTGGATGTTGTTGGAGCATCATCATCACTTCGCATCGGTAGCTAGAGCAAAAGGAGAATAACGCCTCTGTCATCAATTTAATTCCATTTCCTTTGATTCAATTAAGTGTCCTTGGCGGCATTGTGTGATTGTGAGATTCCCAACAAGCGACTTCGTCAAATATGTTTTGGCTCCTCATTTTCGACCTCTTATAGCACACTCTCCTCCGACTATTTAACACCCCGCTTTAGCTTGGTTCGGGGCTACCGGTTTGTTGTGTTGAATTTCTGGTGTTTAATTTGATCAGTCGTTTTTGTTGGTCTTCTCCGCCTACGCGAGGAAACAAAAGGGAACGAAATTATTCAAATGACTTATCCCGCGTTGAATTTTCTGTGCCGGTACAATTAGTCTCGGAATCGAAAAGCCCTCTGTCCGCGTCGTGGATACAAGATTTTTATCCTCTTTTCCACCTATTGCTCACGGGAAATGCCGTACCGAATCTTCGACCGGTGGTAGGCTGTTGATGGACATTCCAGAAAATGGAAGCGCGCGGAAGCGAACGTTCATTCAATGTTTTCCCGCCCTCAAACAAATCTCGTGATTGATGATTGAGGATGCGTGTCAGGTGCTGCAAGGCATACAAGGCCCCTCTTACGTTCAGAGCAACCAGCATGATAACGACGACCATCATCAATCGAGGAAACGCGCACCATTCTTTACGACGTCGTCAGCAAACGGAAGGATCGTCTTCGATTCAGTGATTTGGAAAATTATAATCCACTCTTTGCGTTGTTTTCGGTACGCTTTAGGACGATGCTGCTGTGAGGTGAAATGGCGTGACGCAAAACTAAAACAATCGATAGGATGGACGTGAAACGGGCATGAATTTGTCGTTTATCAATCGTTAACCTGGTTTGTGTGTGTGCATTTGATATCCCTGAAGAACGAGACCATTCGGTAGATTGATCGGCGGCTTGTAAATTTCGTTCTAATATACTGAGCGATTCTACTAGTACAGGCTCATTTCCCTTGGGAGGACTTCCTAAAGCCACGTGCCAGACACGCTTGCGAAACATATTGGAGCTAAGCTTCGCGGATGAATGAAAGAACTGAGCGAATAAGGCCTATTATTGGCCAGGGCATCAACTCGATCGAGAGTGTATTTTTTATTATTGCAAACTAACGCGGAACATTGTGCTGCCTCAGACTATTTGGAATGCCAGGGGATATAGTAGCAAAAATGTGTTTGCTAGACGAACATATTTATCATCGTTGCTCCAGACTCATCTTCCATCATCGGAGCACAACAAGAACGCACAGGGGATGGATCTATATTTCACTCGTACAGTATATGTATGTGTATATGTGTCTCCTTTAGACCTGTCCAGCATACATGTCTGTGGTGTGTGCTCTCGATACGATACGGTTCTGGACGGGAAGAACCACGGTGAGTTCATTAAATTCGCCACGGATCGGCGAACTCAAATGCAATATCGAAAATAATTGAATCTAATATTTCATCCTCATCCTCTTTCAGGATGTGAAACGTTCCAGCACCGACTTTGCAACTCGCAATATAGATAACCGTAACGAGAAAAAGAAGAAATGGCAAACTGCATCCTTGGGGAACACAACTTTCGAACTGTGCAACATCGATAATAACAAAGTGTCGTCCGTCCAATGTGGACGTGTTCCCGACGAACGCTCGAACGTTTATATCACTCTACGACGAGCAAAATTGGCGGAATGTTCTAAATATGGAAAAGCGCACCCAGATCACCGAGCCGGCAAACATCCGGCGTGACTTCTTCACTCAATTCTTTTGACCCAACACGCCGCCCTCCTTCGCTTCAGATGACAACGACAAAACCACGTTGTGAAGTTGGTTGCAAAAATCGTTGTAGTCACGCTGTTTATCACCCGAACCAACAGATGGCTTATTCGTTTACGATCCACCATTAGGGGGAACTTTTTTCTTCCTTACTACTCCGAGCTCATCCCCGTCGATTGCAGCAACGATAGAGCGGCCGGTCGGACGCGATTCCGTTTGATTGCACAGCTTGCACAAGAAGATGATGAGGATCTTTTCGCGCTAATCAGCATTCCCAGCCCGGAACACATTGTGGTCATCTTTAATATTGTACGTGCTGGTACAGACGGGCACTCGACCACTCGGAAGGATGGTCATCGCTTCTGCTACGAGGAAGCGAAACTCATTCCTTCCGAAAGCCCGCTTAATGAGTGATGCGTTTTATGTCGCTCATTTTTTGTTGGTGTTTGGTGCTTGTCCGTTTTATTAGATGATAAAAATTTTATCCACCGACCAAAAACGGTCACATTCTACAAGGTTGTGCGGAAACCGCGGGTTAAGAGGTCGTGGTCGTGGTTTTTTGTTTTGGTTTGGTTTTCCCTTTTTTTTTTAGTGTGGCTTTGTCTCGCTACGGAACAGCGACGGAATCGTTGTCATTTCGTGCCGAAACATGACCATCAGCGGTAGAGTCGTCCTGCATAGGTGTCCTTCACAGCGTCACAGTCCTATTATTATGATGGTCGGTGTTTCTTGTTCTTTTTAGTCACTTTGTCCGGTATATTCCCTGCGTTCAAAAGCTGTCAGTGCTGTCCCATGGCCGAAGCATAAACATCCTCCATCAATAAGGTGTGACGAGATTAGGTTTTGCTTCTGCTTTGCCGCTTCATTCGCCACGACAACCAATTTGCGATACTCGGTGACAAGGGATGAGGAGAAGCTCGAAGGAAAGGGAGGAGGGAGGGTTCTCCTTTCCGGGCAATAGGAAACATTCGGTATTCGAGGCACGTCCCGGAACGCGACGGTGAAGAATCGTCCAGGGAGTCTGCCGTTAAATTGCCACATCGTGACAAATGATTTTCATAACCGAACGATGAACCACCACACCGGTAAACTGTAGAAGGAGGTCGGGTAACGAATTCTGCCCTGAACTTCGACCGTGAGTTCACCCCTCTTTATATCGTTTAGTGACTTAGCAGCAAAGGTGAAGGAGTTGGTGAAAGCGGAAACAATCATTCGATCCTGGATGTTTTGAAATTGAATTTGTTACCCCAAAAAGAAACTGTTTTTCGTTGTAATTGTAATAAAGATATAGAATGCTGAAGGAAGGTTGCAATTTGTTAATGTTTCTTTATCAATCCATCTAGGCTTCATCCGCACACTGTTGGCGTATGTTTTCTTTTTTAATGAAACATTTTTACCCTTTATCGACACACAAACCCGCATACACTGATGTCGTTTGATTCACCGATAATCCAGTGCTAAACCACTTATCGAATTTCGTTTGCTTCGTTCCTTTCATTGCAGTGCCATCATGAACATGACCAACACCGCCAGCAGCATCAATGCAAACGTCACCAGCATGAACCTCAGCCCCGGCAGCAACAACAATAACAATCATACGCTGAACAACAACAATCCCAAGGTGATAAACAACAACACGGCAGTCGTTGTTGGGTCGGACGGATCCGGCAAGGTATCACCGTGCCAGGACCAAGAGGAGGAGGTGGTAGGTGACCAGCCTGACCCGGACTACATCAAGATGTTCGTCGGGCAGGTGCCACGGTCGATGGACGAACAGCAGCTAAAGGAGATGTTCGAGGAGTTCGGGCGCGTCCATCAGATCAACGTGCTGCGGGACAAAACATCCGGTCAGAGCAAGGGTGAGTGTCCTGTTCACTAGCAACAACAGCGATCCTTAGGATCATGCCCGGGGGAAGGCGATATTTTCCCGTTAATTGATTTGCCACTCAAGAGACAACAAAACGACAGTGGAAAAAACGAACCAAAAAAAAAAAAACACCCTGTTATAGGAAGTGGTGTACTACGTACTGAACGCAGGAATTTTGTCGAGGACTTTCGTTCGTCAAGACCACCCTACCAGTCACCGAGGGCACATGAATGTCTTTTTTCTGTATTTACCAGTTTCAAACGACAAGCACAAACGAAAGAGAATGATGACAAAACGGACCAAAGAGAAAGACGTACATTCCGGATGCTATCCGTTGATTCTGCGAGTACTACCTGTCGTCCTGGCAATGAGAAGGAATCATTCTTTTTTATCGGCGGGGAGGGAGTTATGGAAACCAAACAACATGGAACAATAAAGATTGATTTTTTTAAATATCTCCACCCTTCAGTGAAGGCATCCATTTTGGCGGGTGGCGGCAAACACGCTGTATGTCTGCCCGTTGATGTCTTTTTTTATGGTAACCATACCCGCACCATTGGTATGAGACATTTGACGCCACGCTTAGTACTTTCGTGTGGCCGTTTTCCATCCTTTGTACATTGTGTTTTTTGGGAATTGAAAGCGCGACAAAAAAAACTTATCTGCTTCCCGTACCACTTTTGATAACTTGTGCCTTTTGTCAAACGTGATGACCTTCCCGGTGGATCTGCTCACCAGCTCCGGAATGTGGGAGTGAAAGCGAACAATCAAACGACAGGCAAGTGAACTTCGCCTGCTACTAGTAGCTAGCTTGTGAGTATGAAGGATTTGGAAATCTCGTGACTGCTCGAGGGACAAAATACGCTTGAAGCTTGTCGCATTCTGGAGAGTGCGGGAAGTATTTCGCACACAAGCAAACCACTTTCGGGAATGCCGATCCGATCAAAGTCGTCTCCCCGTAAACGGGCGTGTTGGAACGGTTTTCCATCAGCATTGGTTCGCGTTCATGGAAAAAGCTGACCTCCATAGAACGAACTGTCCACAAGGCGCATCCCGACTGGTTCGAGGACATCCTGGAGAGAACTGTTGATTTCCAATCCATTACTCATTTCTCCCGTGATGTTGACTGGTGGAACGTGTTGACCTCCGTGTCGAAACCTTGCAGCATGGCTTCGGGGCACCATCCAATGTACAAATGGTGAGAAAAGGCAACAAAAAAAAAACATCAAACCGGTGGGAAAATGGTGTTGCTGGAGACCGTTCCGCCATTACCAATTCTTGGTGGATGTGTTTGAAGGATGGGTGGTGCCGATAATGGTCACCTTTTTTTGTGAATTTTCCAGCTTCCTAGCTACACTGTGCATGGCAAGTGAAGATTTGCGATGACGTCGTTGACGCTCAGCAAATGGGTTCCATACCGGTCGATTTATTCCACCGGTTAGTGTAACGGGAAAGATCCGTCATGCTTGGAAACGATGGAAATAAAGGCATCACCCTTGGACAGACAGTTACTTTTACGTCTACGTGGATTTTCGGTGGAACACTCTGGTGAAGCTTAAAACTTTTTTTCGTGCAGTGACACAGAAGATGAAGAAAAAAAAAACCATTCAACTAGGACAAGTGGAAAAAGGCAGAGATTAGTGCTTTTCCCAATGGTCACTGGGTATTGTTTGCTTAGCTTTCAAAGTTAGCAAGATTGGAAGGTGAAAGTACATTGGCAAATAAATCGATTCTTGGCTCTTTTCTTTAAAAACTCCCCAAGAGCTTCCTAAATGGTTTCTTTTTTATAAATCTAAATGACCTGGCAGCAAATGACACTATTCTTATATAAAATAACATTTATTATACAGCTGGGAAGAAGAATAGCCACTCTATATTACAGTTTTCTTTTTCTATTAAGGTTTTATCAGTTTGACTATGGCAGCTTGTTTCCAAACTGACCAAAATTGAAATCTAATAACAGAAAATGATTTAAGCAAACAAAGGTACAGTTGGATCCCACCGCTCGATCTATGTCAATGCCAATTACTAAGCGATACATCATGATTCATCACTATGAGATTCCTTCGAATGCTTGAATCCAGGACACGCCTGAGATTTACGACCAAGTTTTTCTCCCTTTCAATACACCTTCGGAAACAGCAAAATTTCAATTATCCAATATGTGGTCATGATTACCGTGATGATTTTTCTGTTTGCGGAAATGTCATTTCACTGGACCTGTACACGTACTATAAAGCCTGGCCACGCGTACGTGTCATGACGGAACACAAAAATTACTGCCTATAAGATACCCAGCAGCATCATGCCCATCCCCGTGTCCGAGCATGTTCGGTTTGTTCCCAAAATTCACTCACGTCACCAAGTGTAAAGCCCGCATTTTGTCATGATTGTCCCGTACGCACCAAACGCACCGCACACAAACCCGCAGAAAACATTTTTTGGCAACAATTTTCGATTACCTCATCAGGCTCTGATGTACCTGCTTCTGCGTGTTCTCGTTCCATACGCGAAGATCCCGTCAGTTAGTCAGCCTGTACGGTTGTCGCTGATAGGGACAGGACGTGTCATGACCTCATTGCTCGATTTTCCGGATTTCCTTCAATTTTCTTTACAGGGGAGGTTTATTTCTTACTTTTTTTTTTATTTGAAAGAAGAAACTGTCAAATCAGTGATCTGGCGAAGATATCTGCTGGCCGCCTGCCTCAAACGGAGGGTGAAATCCGAATCTTCAAAGCAGCCGGTGAGTGCGTGCGATTTGGGGTCGTGTGCTTTACTTTCCATTCCTTTCATTATTATCCTTCTTTCGTGTTTGTTTTACGTGCGGACGTTACTTACTTTTTGGTGAACAAAAATTATGTATCATTTCCGTGTCGTTTTCAACGGCTTTCCTCGGTAAGCCGGAGAGAGTGTATGTATATTCGCTTACCCATTGAAGATGATGGTTTTCCAGGTTTTTTTTTCTTCCTTCCTATGGAAGCATTCTCCCTCTCCTGTCCAAAGCATGACACTGCGTGACGCACTTGAACGCACGTTTGGCTAACATCTTTTTCCTATTTACGGAATCCCCGAAGGATTTTCAAGTGAAATGAAGGAAGAGTAACGAAAAAAAAAGACAGCTGGAAAGATACAAAAGGGCACAAGCCCCCGTAAGAGCAAAATCAACGTGACAAAGCGTTATTTTTCAACGGGCAGAGATTTCTGCCCGTTTTTTTTCTTTTTTTTTCGTTTGAAGCCCTCCCGATATTCTTACTCCCACATACATCACTTGACATTTTTGTCTCCACGGTGGCGCGTGTGCCATCCTTGTGGAGGTATTGGTTTTACTCTAATTTAAATTCAAGCCAAAATTGAATCAAAACGCACTTCACATGCTTGAAACCAGATTGTCGAGGCGAGGGATGTGGGTTTTTGGTTTTTTTGTTGATGCTGCTGTTATTGTGGAAAGTGGAAGCAAAGCGTGGTTTAGAAAAGCGAATGATTTAAGCGAGTGTTGAGTGCTTTGAGGTTATGGGTGGTTGGTGATGAACAGGATGGTGAACAGTAATCAAGCTGTAGAGTATGTGCGTGTTCAGCCTTTGGATGGGAACCGTCGTCGTTGGTTTACCGAACAATGAGTCAACTTTTTGTCAAGAATTACGCATCCTTTTGGTGGTGTGTATGTGTGTGTTTCAGTACAGAAAAAACACGGCAAAAAATTACTGCTTTCATGTTAGAAATGTTTAGAGAAAGTATAATTTGAATTGCAGTCGTCCTTAACTCAAGTGCTTAAATGTTAAATGTCAATGAACATGTCAACGAATCTATTTCAAAGTTTGTGAAACAATTTGGGTTTATCGATTTTTTCTATTTTATTTATCGTATTATCTTTTTCAACTTCGATCGTAAGTTTGAAATACGAAAACAGACATAAAAGTCTTTGAGATTATGATTTTCTAATTTGATGACCATCGTAGCACCAGGGTTGTAGCTCTTTCCCCACATCGGACTATTCAATTTTTTTTTCTGTTTTCATTTCCAATTTTAAAGTTACACCAAAGTAATGGCAACAAAAACTTCAACCGAACAAAACCCATATCTTAGTCTTATTTACTAAAGTCTTGCGGGTATTAGCGCAATGAAACCCTGATTTAACGCTGTCTGGTTGTCGGATTTAGTCCCGCAGCTTATTGCCTAAACCTGAAAAGTCCCCGAACTGATGCCATCTCATTCCCTTCATAAGGCTCGCTTTAAGGAAAACCTTTAAAAGCAACCACAAAGAATGTGACACAAATTTCCCCGACAGCAGTACTATTTTGACTGAAAAACGGGAGACAGCATCGAATACTTTTGAACAAAACTCCTGAATCAGAATTGCACTTTCAGTCCCGAGTTCTTGGTTAGATTAATTTAATTTTTGAACACATCAGCAGCACCACTTTGCATCCGTTTTTGCTGCAAGCCCAAAATGAACCACAGCCAGAAATCAGGCTAATAATGACGGTCCGTGTCGACGAAGGGATTAACCGTGATAATAACCTTGTAGCCTTTTTTGCAAAACGTCACTCAACCCTTCCTTCCACTTTTCCTGCACCCCCTCCACACCACTGACCTATTTTTCCAGGTTTCATTAGGTTCATCATTCCCGGTCCATTCCAGCGGGCTTTCTTTTAACGGTTTGTGTGCTACAATCATTGAACCGGTCATGCCATAGCCAATTCGTACGGCAAGCAAAACTTGATTTAGGTCCGGTAGATTTGTAATTAGCCGGCGGATGATTTTTCCGGCCTGGCAAAAGATGAAAGGGCTGTCAAATTGTCGGTTGGAATGAAATTCCGTTCAGCCTTTCAGCCTCGGAAAGATCAGCACTGCTAATAACCATTCGGGCCTCTCACTCTCATGCTAGGAGAGCTGGCAAGAGAAGCGGGATTCGTCCGCTGTTGTTGGTAGATTTGAACCGAGGCGAAATTAGGCTTCTGAAAAATTCATAGCCTTTTTGTGTAACCGACCACTGGTCGAGTGGCTACCACCGGTAGTGGTCAAAGTGCTAGAAAGTAGGACAAGCTTTCATCGTTTCAATAGCGGGAGAATAACACATAAAAAATACGCAATTTTCATTCGCTTTATAATTGACATCAAATTAACGTTCGGGAAAGAAAGAGAGAATGGGGAGAGGCTGGGGGTCGAGGGAAAAACCAATAATCTATTTCTGTAAGCATACACACAATCAATATCCGGCGGTACTGGCGGCTAATTATGAAGGCTTCATTCGCTTGATGTTGCGGTACAGGATATAGAAATGGGATCAAAAGCGAATTTACAGTGCCCATGATTCTCCGCATTTGCTTATTTTTGGAACGGCAAAGCCGCGGCCTATAAAAGGAAAATTTAATTTAATATATTTTATATCGAGCTAATGAAATGGGAAGTGTCTTTATGTTGATAACCTCGTAAACACAATATTATCAAATCTTGCGTTTGTTGTTGCAATTTTGTACATTGTTCCACAAATAGAAAACAGACAGCTTGTTTAAAATCCCTTCTCAGACGTGTGGTAATGCCAGCACATCTTAAAATGTAACCGGCATGTACATTTTACGGAGGAAAGCCTCCTTTCATCCTGCATCACGCAACAACACGGGGATGATCCATTCTCTCACGTCTTTCAATCGTTGCTTTTTATTGCACAAAGGTACGCATACCACTTACCTTTACCTAACATATTGTCCTTAAAAAGTCCGTCGGAAGAGGCTAAAGCCCCATGTCGTGCGGCACTTGCTGAAATTGCAAATTTGACAATCTGCTTACAGGATTATTGCGAAAGTGCTGAGTGACGCAGTTTTGTATGTGTGTGTTTTTTTTTTGTTTTCTTTGAAGACACAGTACCGCGGGAAGATTATTTGCTAAACTCGTCCGAACCATCTGCTGGCATAGAATGGCATTCTTTGTTACGTGAAATAGGCTTTAAAGGTTAGCAAAATAGAGAGGCTCGGCGAAGAGTGTTGCTAAACTACTTTCAAAGGTTTCAAAGCCATAAAAAGGTTTAATCTTGCCATAGAAACCGGCCGGCCACCATCACTTTTCGGGAGCAAGCAAAGCATGTGGTTTATCGCTGGGCTAGCTTCGTCAATGGTTTGTCCAATTGGGGCAAAAATTTAATAGGGAATAGAATATACTTTTTTTCGGTTGCTCTGAACTAGCCACCCAAACTGAAGACCGGCGTCTCATGATTTAGAGATGACAAAGAGAAGAACGGGCGATATGAACACACGGGAACAACTGTGTGCACCGGAACGTTCAACGTTTCGGGAAACCGTTTTGGGCACCGTGCTCCACCCGAAAAGACTTGTAGAGTATTTCAATTTTTAATGATGCCAATTTCCATGCTTCACGGCAGTGCGAGAAGGGATTCGTTGCGGAGGCGGAAAAGCGAACAAAATCCAAGCACGACCTTTTTTTTGCGATGGAAAAGACGAAAGGGGCGAAAACGGACCACGGGAGAATAAACCTAGTTTGTGCCAGATTGCATAGTTTCCACGCCCGCCGAAACGGGGCAAACTGTATGTGTGTGAAAAATATCTGTCCCATATTTAGGGAAGGACGTGAGAAAGATCATCTGCTCGAGTCACGTTCACCTCGGGAATAAAGGTCAACGTGAAGGTAGAATTTGATAACAGTGTCCCAGCGTAGAGCAAGATTGCACCTCGCCAAAATTTAAATTCTGACTAAACTGGAGACTCATTTCCTAACAAAGAAAATACAGTGAAAGAGATTTTATTAAAGATTTTTGCATTCGAAAATATCTAAACGAGGATGCATTTGATTAAGCTCCTCTTCCCGAGGAAGAGAATGCATTTGACAAAATACTTTTTTCGTGAACAATGTACTAATAAGTTTGGAAAGAATTTTATACAAATGGAGAAAAAGAACTATCTGCCAAACCTCATGAATTTCATGAAGTGGAACGTTATTTTCGGATGAAATATTTCAGACTTCAGCCAGCAGGCATCATAAAAGGTCAAATCCATCTCAAGCACAAAGTTTGGCTCCTAATTAACACTCATTCGCAGCCACACTTGGAGGGTTGGGGACTCATTTTGTGGTTTATGCAAAAGGGTGAAACCAACTTACCTGAGGATACTATTTAGGTTAGCAACACTTTAGACGAGATGAAAGTTTCGCTCTCAACAATACGTTTGATTAAGTCCGTATTTTATTTAGTCAATTATGAAACCGTGCACTTTACTATACTTGCAAGCTTAATTAGTTAATAGGAGATTATAATTTTGGACCAATTACACCAATCCAAACAACACGTGCAAGAGGAAGTGAACAACTGATATCCAGAGAGCAACTTTGGATACTTCTGCTAATTATCGGTACATCTATCGACACCTGACACCAAACCCCGAGAGTTGCAGCGACCTGTCCTGCCTGGATGATATTGGAAGGAGGGCCAATCATATCTCTCTTCCCATTGACCCCTTGCCGAAGGAAAAATTGACACCAACCGATAGCAACAGACCACACTAAACTTTAGCGATTGTAATTAAGTTGACAATCTTAATTAAACCTCACCGCATCACCGGTCGGTCGGTTTCGCGTGGTTCGGAGTTCGGCAGTCTGGGGTCCACCCGACGATGGCCAATTGCACAACGAATGCACTCTGGCAGAAGTAATTACAGATAACGAGGCACACTCGGTCTCCCGTTTTCACCGTCCTAATGGTGCACCGGCAAAAGGGCAGCGGAGGAACTGGAGCTGAATTGGAAAAGGAAGATATTAGCGTTGTTACCTAACCTCCAACTTCTTCAAACCCAAAGTGCGATGAAAATCGATGATGGGAACTGCAGCACACTCAGGTGTTGTTACATTTATGGTGGACAACAACCCCACTAGTCGGATGGCGCCACGACCGCTGGTCAGTTGGCAGCTTTTGGAGTTGGAGAGTGCAATTGATGTATTCAGGTTATTGAAGTATCGATTTTCCAACGAAACCCTGTCCGCTCCTGTTGCCGCCAAAGGGGGACGTATCGCTCCGATATCCTCTTCAACTGACCACTCCAAGGTATGGCGCGGTGGATGATACCATTTATTGAATTCTACCAACTGCAGTCGAGTTGTGGAAAAATGTGTTAGGGGATGTCGCTGCTTATTGCCCCGTACTTTTTGTCCTTGTTTTGTCCGATCGCACGTGCACCAAACGGGACCGATAGACGACGATGTTGATGTGTGTGTGCTATTTTTAATCATCAATACTATGTGTTCCGGTTAGTGGATGAGTTGTACAGCTGGTTTACAGGACTGTTGTCAATTGGGGTTAGAAAAAAAAATGGGGAGCGCTTCTAGGTGCACTCAGTTTTGCTGTGTAATAGTGAGAATTGACTAGAATAAGGGAAAAAAGTAACTGGAAATCGATATGGTTGGAAGGCAAAAACAAAAAAGCATGGTGCACGAACATACCTCCACTGCACGAGTTTGTGACGACTAGGTCATTCTGATGGTCAGTTTTATTTCAATAGATTGAAATTGATAGAAAAAAAAAACTCGTTCACTCTCCGTAGTTGCACATGGGGTTGATGATGGTGATTTTTTCCCCTAAAGTAAGTTATTTCGAATCAATTCGTACGAGTTTCCTGAGGAGATGTTTTTGCCTCCGAACACAGTGGTGTTGAAACAAAACACAACTGACGAACATATTCGTGTTGTTCTGTTACGAGCGAACATAAAATCGAATCAAATTTCACAAATAATCAAATACATACGCCATGATCGGGCTAGTCCCATCATTCACCCCCATCACAATTCGATTGAAAATGGACTTTTTTGTGTGCCTACATTTCTCTCTGCATTCCACCAGGTTGAAGAGCAAAAATTGGCAATTATAAGCAAAGGAGAAAAAATGAAATGTGAAATGAAATTGAAAATTACGAGCATTTCAGTACGGCGTATCAAATGTAGACAGTTAGCAAGCACTAATTAGCGATAATCTATGCTGTGGTACGATAGATAGACACAAAAATACCCAAAACAACCACCAAACGAAACACTGGAAGAAACAGTGCATCACAGTACCACCTAGACTATAACTATGGATCGAGTTCGGTTTTTGCCACAAAACTCAAATCGACTATTGACAGCCGACAGTTTACCATCGAACCCATCGTGGCTGCGTGTCGATAGTTTAGCATGAATAATTAAATGAGTACAGCTGCTGCCGTGTGGCACACGATTCGATGAAAACCCGATCAATTATGGAGCAGCAAAATTGAAAGGAAAAAATGTGAGAAATCATGCGAATGCGATTGTAACTCCGTTTTGAAATAGCGTAGAATAATTCGGAATGATTTTTTAACTCGATGGAATTTTTAAAAGAATATTTTTCGGTCTTTCAATTGAAATCGTTGAATTATTTATGGTTAGTTTGTGTTATGCAGAATGCTCGACTTTTACATCTCATTTACGAACGTTTATTTCATCCGTTTGCACCATTACTTGAGCTTAACTCTAACTTTTGACAAAGTCTCGAGATCTTCTGACATTCATTGTTGTCCCCAAAAAGGAATTTCCCCAAAACTCTGCTATTATCGCCATCTGCATGTATCTATGCTTTTCTCCTCAGTTCCCAATTCCAGTCGAAAAAAATTAAATGCTGAAAGTGAAAGCCTCCATTGAACGCTCCTAATGCCAGCGTGCAGGATTCAGGTGCGGTGACAGACATTTTTCTCAATGACACCTCTATGCGTGTAGAATGTGTGTAATTAAGTACACACAGCTGGGCACATTACTAGCGTGCATGGCCGGTGCGGGTCGTCCTGTCCTTGCAACGGTACTGGTAATAAACAGCCCGAAACATGAGCTTGCCTTTACGTCGTAGCCACCTATTAACAGCAAAACGGTCCAATTTGTGTGCCGTCTGTAGGTGTCCTGGGAGACATCAAACTTTAGTCTATCTGTCTGTCACCCGTTACCGTCGGCAGATGTGCTTCCGAACCATTGAACATTCTTACACTTTCGGCACCTGTCTGCTATCGTTTACCGAGACAATGTCGTTCAGTGTGTCCTGTCTGGTCTCTATTTAAGTGTATATATTTAGTGATTGGTTAGAAACAGGGTATCCAACTGGGATAAGGAGCGTTCAGCAAGATACTATTCGTATGTGCTAAGGTGCTAATTTATAGTGTAACAAGATGATTTTGCAAGGATAGTTGCGTTTTTCGAGCTGATTTGCATGAGAAATATGCATTCCAAATGATGATGAGCCAATTGGCTTGTTGTTAATTTTTAAAGGAACCGTCAAGTGTATTGATTTTTCAATTACCATCTCTATGTGCCACTTCAGTGCAGCTGAAGGTAATGACGTTCTTATCTAAATTGTAGAATTACCTTTATATGCTCCATGTCATCCCAAAATGCGATTGCTCCCAAGTTTGATGATACTGCTTACGGACAGATAATTTTCAACGATGAACATTTCATTTGATGCTTTACCGTAAAGTATCAAAATGATAAAGTTTTAATGCACTAGTCATTCATAACGTTTTCATGATTGTTGCCGCAGTGTGTACTTAATACGGCAGAGGATGGCTTACAAAAAATGATGAGTAGCAATCGTCTTAATTTATAAAACTCTACCAAAGGTGCTACCTAGCCGTTGCAATTATCTCAAAGATTGGCGTCAACATGGGTGACGGATCGTCATAAACATGGTTGAGTTTGGTACGGGTGTACGTGACACAGTTGATCGCCGCTTGAAGTTCCACGTTTTATCAGGCACCCCAATTCACACAGAAAAAGAACACTCCCGGGTAAAGTAGGGAGAGGTTTGCAATAAACATTAAATGTAACGATCGCAGCTCGGGAAAGGGATCTCATGCGAGTGAGGAGATTTCGTCCTTGAATGAGCTCAGATCCTCATCAGTGGAACGCGCACACCGTGTTCCGCTGTTCTTTTGCTATTGCTTCTCACATTTTATTAGTGGCAATAAAATCTTACCCATACGAGCGTTTGGTGACCGAGTTTGAGCGGGGGTCTTTGATGTTTGGGAGGATATAGTGCAACGAATTTGGGGCATTCGACCGGCTGTACACCTATCAAGGTCCCTTTTGGTTGGGTTTTGAAGTGCCAGAATGCAGATCCGTCCGTTCACACCGATGAACCCAACCGGCAGCGAGACTCCTCTCGTAAAATGTTCTTAATTTATGTGGCCCCTTTTTTGTGCGACTGAAACATCGAAAAGAGGAAAACCTTTTCCCGAAAGTGTTCGGCACGGGAACTGGTTTTTGTGTGAGCCACCCAACCTGGGTCGAAAGGTTTCGTATGCCCGAATGCGCTGAGCAGGCAAGAAACTGTCACGCGTCATTAAGCGTTATCCTTGGGACGAGGGATTCCCGTCCGATGAAACGACAGGAAGAACGGTTTAAAACTGGAAATCATTTGCAGTACGACCCGCTCTTCCTCGGGGTCTTTTCTATTGCATTGTTGCTTTGATCCTTGCCAGCCCACAAAAGGACCGGGCGAGAAGTGATGGAGCATGATTCATTGTCAACTGTCCCTGCTGTGGCGCACACTGCTGAGGCTCTTCCCATGATAGCCAGCATAATAAAGCAATTACCATAAATTTGACAATGTCAATTGGAATTTAAACATAATTTGCATATAATTCATTTCACTCCGGGCAGATACACCAACCATTCCATGCACCCTCCATGGGTTTCGATTGTGTGTCATCTAGTGCCACACAGCCCACCAAACGCCGGACATTGGCTAGAAAGTTAACTTCCGCTTCCGGTCGTCGAAATCGAAGCTCGTTTATCGTTCCCATTCCACCCGCAATTGTTTCTTTTCACAAACAAATGATTGCGATCGCTTCCAAGCCGGCAGGTAAATGAAATTAACCGACCTCAGTCAGATGGATGGCCACAGTAGTGTTGCCCACCGGTGTCAATACACGAGGCCCGAGTGCCACGCACCACAGTGGTGTGTGGCGTTTGGTTTTGGGCCGTTGTTTGGTTTTTGTGTGTAGCTTGTCCTCGCCATCCCCGCCCCGGGAACCGGTGTAACCGGATCAGCGGATCATCCCAACCCCTAAACCATTCGCTTCCTGGCGAATAAATATCCGAGTAGCTAACAATATACCAGCAGCATTGGGGATGGACGGGGGTATGAAATTAATTATACTATTTGCTCGACGACCAATAAAATTTGCTCGAATTAATATTGCCTGCATTCGGTTACACTATGCGGCTAGTTAGGGTTGAAACATGACACACACATACGTACACAAAACGCCCACCAGGGCAGTAACCGAGTCGGAAAACCGATCTACCGTGGCCGAATCGAGGTGAAACTCGGCCATCGAGTGCGTACAACTGCGAGAAGTGTTTAATTATTCATAAACGATACTTTTGCGAAATTTATGCGTAGCGCAAGGTGAACCGAGACACTTACCTGACCTGTTCGTCGCGAATAAACGTGGCAACACGTCAATCGTCACACAAACGGTTTTGCGGTTCTCGGTTGAGTTTGAGCTTAAAGATACGAGGGGCCTTCGGGGACGACTAAAACCCCCGTTCGCCACGCTCACTCTAATCGGGCCGGCAATCGATCACTTCCATTAGTGCCGGGCGAAGGTGTCAGAGTAAGAATTTAAGACAAGCCCCCGGGGACACATTTGCCACGCTTCAAGCTCGATGGAGGCGCCCAGTCACGGTTGGAAATCGTACGCTACAGAAACCGAACACGGGCTGATGGGTTGAAAATGAAAATTAACCGAGTGCACGGCAAGGCCGCCCAAAACGAGCTGATTCGTTCCGGTTTGACGATTAGAATGAACGGTTTTAATTGATTGAGTTACGCTTTGGGCGAGGCACACAAACAGAACCGTACCTGGTGGTTTGGGTGATTTACATCGTTACCATTTTTGGCGTTGTATTGACACGGGTGGTGTTTCGGGCCAACTTTAATGAGGTACATGACTAGGTTTGAGGCTGCTGGTTAGCATTATACATATTGTACAAATGAATGATAGGTGTTTAATTATTCCTTCATAATTCATTGGGCATAATTTTAGGGGCTGTTAATTGACGGGAAAATATTATAATTTGACACTTTTTTAACTTCAAATTGCATCCTTGAAAAATGTATAAAGTGTTAAAATTTTATATTAAAATTACCTTAAAGTTTATCAAAATATTTGATTTTCTACGACACTCAACTAAACCCCATTTCCACAGCCTTCGCATGTATTAAGTGGAAAATAATACATTTGAGCTGCGATCGCATTTCGAATGCGCTAGTCGACGACTTGCAAAACTCCCTTCCCTCATCTCTAGGGGCACGCCATCTTGGAATGTATAATTTAGCAACCTCGGAATCACGTCACGATTGCTGTTTGGGGCGCCCTTCACAACCGTTGGAAACGTTGTACGTGCCCCGTCATCCATCCCGTAACGGGGCAAACGGAACATTAGTGGAACATCGGTACTTAATAATTCAAACATATTGACGTATGTTTTTGTACTGGCGCTACAAGCACTTGCAACCGTTGTGTGATGTGTGCTGCAAACCGTCCAATCGATGAGGTCCAAGAGGTTCTAGCTTTTAGCAGGCGCATTGCAATTGTGGTTACACGGTTTTCCACCAGTATACGCGGGCTCAGACATGCAAGACGTCCGTAAGCGTTGTTTACAACAAAGACAAACTCTACAGCATATGGTTTTCTTTCGTGATGGTGAAATTCATAAGTTATTTAAAAACGGAAAAGAAAAAAAATATACCTCGCCACGGGACCCGTGTTTGAGTGTGGAGTAATGATGAAGAGCCTATAATTTGCTTGGTAAGGGAGTCTCTTACATCAAACCAAACCAACTCGACATGGACATGAAACAATTTCGATTGGAAACCCTTTTCTTCGCGTCTTTCTATATCTGGCCGCATTCGTATGTTACCTGTGGTCCAAGAAAACCCCAGGGTTTGAAAGAATAATGACGGAACGGTAATTTTCCCACCGGTTACGGTGTAGCAGTAATTGCACCAGTTCCTTCATTGTCGTGGCGAACGATTTTCCTTTCTTCCAAAGACAAAAACCCTCCAGCAATGGTTTTCGTACCATTCAATCGTCAACTTCTCGTGGTAAAAGCCATTACAATTAATCTGTACAATAAAGTTCAAAGTACCGACTTTTTCTTTCCTTTCGAATTATGTATCATCTGACGGCTGAGTGCTTATCGAGATGTGTTCCTGGTGCCACAGCAAGCGGTCTTGCATATTTTGCGTACTTCCAGATGTGCATAATTGATGGGAATTGCTTTCGCATTCAATCAATAATCCTGATTGGAAATGTTGAAGGAATCAACAACAACTTGGTACGGCTTTTTCCGCAATGGAGACGCCTGGTATCTACTTGCAAGCGCTTGCGGTTTTTCATTTCTGTTTGCATTCTTACATAAACATGAACAAAAAGCTTGATTGAGATAAGAATCGAATTGGAAGTTTATGCCTCTACAATATCTTTCATTATCTTTGCTCTCCGATTATAAAAATATCAAATCAATCAAAAACACTGCCAATACAATGGAATTTGTTGGATATTCTAAAGATCAAAGATTCTTTTGGATTTTGTTTTGCAGAAGAAATGCGTTTACTGTTTGTATTCGATTGATTGTTTCGTTTGAACAGAGTGAACAAAGTTCTTTTTTATAAAGCAAATTTGTTACCTTTCAGCAGCATCTCCTTGTTTGTTCCCCTTGCCACGAATTTCAAATTCTACTGAACGAAATTATAATTAAACAAACATCTTCCAAGAAATTGAACATCAACACCAACTAACTGAGCCATATAGCACTTGGTGATCGTTTTGGGCAAGGGAGGTAGGTCGATATTGTATGTGTTCCGCTTATCCCTTTCGAAGGGATACCGATCCGTAAAGTTTCGAGTTCCGTCCTTCTCGAAAACGTTCACAAACCTGTACATCGTGTCAGATGCGTGTATGTGTGTGTGTTTTTGGTCACACGAAGAGAGCAAAGTGCGAGTGGAAATGTGTTATCGAAGCAGGAAACGGAATTCATTTCCTATCGACCACAAAATCCCAACCAAACGAACTACTAAAACCAAAGCCAAACAAAACGAAACCACCTTGATGCTACTTTTACTCCAACTCCGTATACACCGTAGCTGGATGGTTGGGGCTGAAAAGACTGAGAGGTGGTTGGACGAGCTTTCTCGTCCACGAATCGATTCTGAGGCGATACCGAACAACAAACAACGATCACTATTTGTATGCCCAACCCCACCCATTGTGCTTATATGCTGCTGGGGCTGGATATTTTCTGTCTGGCTTGAAGTATAAGAAACACCCACACTATGCTCAGGACGGTGCACTACGCTCGCCTTACCGTTACGAAAAAGGATAAGATTGTGATGAAGAGAAATCAAACATTGGGTCCGGGTTTCGGGTTTTGATGGCAGCTGAAGTGAAATGGACTTTGAAACAAGGAGTGACCATTGCGGTTGATGACCGTAGACCAGTTACCATCAACGGCACCACATTCCTGTGTACCCTTCGTCCACGACCACCGTGTGTGTATGTCCGGTCTGCCGTTGACTGGACGGTGCGAATGGAAAACCCATCCTCTTCACCGAAGATTAGTTACTTAATTAGGTTTCGTTCTGGGTCCTGATTCTGCCGGTGGGAGTCGTCTTAGCCAGGTTGCCTGGCATACAAGACGATTCCTGGTGGGCCACTTGCCCGATAGGTTTCCAATCCGGGACACGCACATATAATCCGCACGTACTGTGTGATGTTTTCGGTTGTCGAAAGATAATCAATAGAACCGGAGAGCTCCTATGACAATCTGACGATATCGATACCTTGGGCTATTCGGCACAGGACGGCCCGGGACGACACGGGGAATGGCGTATGAACAAATGAAGCCAAGAAACAATCGATGTGCTTCTCTGTTCAACTCATTTTCATTAGACACCCCCGACATCCTTACTCCAGCACTTCCATCCCCCTGTTTACTGAAATCGATGATGATGTCGATTGTTTCGATAGGTCCATATCGAGAGAAGGGATTTGTAATGCAGTGCGGGAGCCTCACTCAAAGTATTAAAGCGAGTTTGTGTCCACTCCGGTGGTTTACCACATGTGTCCTCCCCGTAGTGTCGGCAAGCACCACTCGAGACGTAACGGGATACTGTGACCGATTTCTCGTTACTCGTACCTCATCGTTATCGTTGGCTTTGTGCATGTTACTTCTTTATCAGTTCGACGTGAATGGATCGTTTTCTCGAACGGTGCGTGAGTGTGTCTGTGTTTTGGTTGCGGACGATGGTCACCAGTTAACGTTTCTTTTTTTGGGACGATTGCGTAGACGTGCGTGTAATGAGCTAAAGTGAATTAAACGATGAAATCGGTACGATACGTTTCGTTTGTGCCCAGTTTGCGATGAAATCCTTCAGATAAGACGATACGTATAACAGTACAAATATGGTTATGTTGTCGTGGCGTCTGATAAGAACACCCAGAATCCTTTGGTGGTTTACTGCTGGTTAGTAGGACGATTTTCACCTACAAATTTCTTTACAAGCTTTCTGCTTCCCAACTTCAATTGACGGTATCGACGAGTAGTGCCATATTGAACACAACCATCAACATAAAGTATCTTCCCACTCACAAATTGGGTGGAAGATCAACTGTTAACGATACCATTACAAAGTTGTTTGTTCTCTTTGGCCAGATATTGTGTTTGATGTCATTACTGGTATGCTAACAAGGGAGATAGTAGAGTAATTTAAAAGAGATGGAAAATGAAAGGAATGAAGCTCTAAAATGTGTAAAAACCAAATTGAACACAACATAATATTATTAAATTGTTTTTGGTCACATTACATAGCTTCAGACGTGGGATCAAAATGATAGCACGTACACGTTTACATAATCAATTATAGAAACGAACTGTTCATGATTTATTGAGATAATTATTATTCGTTAAACTATTAACATACAAACAATTTTTATTGAGCTTTACACATTTTCGTTGGAATATTACTCATACGAAATGCATATTTAAAAAGGTTTAAATTTGGTTTCCGGTTGTTTTAAGGTTTCCAGAGAGTATATTTACTTCGATAATGCTTTTTCCCATCTGAATTTGACAGACCGGCAAAATACTGAAATATACTTTTTTGAAATACTTTTTTCTTGTACAATATCATCCCATGCCAAACGAGATGTTGTTTGAGCTTATAAAATACTTCCGCTCCCCACGTGACGGATGCTTTGTGTTGAGTTAAGGTTTATTTTGTGCAAATCCGTTCCCCTCTACTTACACCGCGTACTTTGGCGCACAGTGCAGTGACAGCTTTGCAAAAACTAAAACGACCAGTTTCATCCCAGCGCGGCAGGGTTCTGACAGGAGTCATTTCAAGTCAAGCTTCTCCGCGAACGCCGCGTGTGTCCTGTTGTGTCGCAGGGTTGCGTCCTTCACGAATTGAATCTTTTTAATATCCGGTCCATCGTACGAAGACGCAAATCCGTCCGCCTGATCCGGTCGGACGTTTTTGTTCGATGGCAAGCCGACGTGGTTGGGTATGGGGCGCTGAAGGTCATTTTTATGCTTCCCACACACACCGGGGATCAAACTTTATGCGGGTCAGCATCAGCTAACTGTAAGGTAATCTCCGCTGAATGGAATCAAAAGAAACTCCAAGCGGGAGATCCTTAGAAGGTCCGTTCCGTGTAAATCCAATGATGCCAAAATGATATCCACGAACCGGAAGGACTACGGATGGGATTTGGGGTACAGTGCTAGCTGTCAGAGCGACTTATAAATAAAATTCTGTAAAAAAAAAATCAATCGAACCACTCCATCACCTCATCAGCGAAGCTCTATCGCGCTGCTGCTAATGCTGCCGATGTCATTTGAATTGCTGCTTACACCAGCCACGCGCCACCTTGTGTTTATTGTTGTCGTCGTCTGTTACACTTCACCTTTTTTACGTACAAAATAAAAAATAACGTACATTTTTAAATTAAATTAAATAAGTGTAAAATTTTGTGCGTGAAACCGATTTCCTTGTGTGTTCTCTATTTGCCTGTTTGTTGGGATCTTTGCTGTGTGATAATTTAAGCGTTTCTATTATCAACGATTGGAAGTTTTGAATATTTACTGTACATAGTTTCCATGAAATATCTGTTGGGAAGCCCCACAGTGAATGTGTTCGTTACTGTAAATTGAAGCAACTGTTCTTTTTGTTGTTGTTTGTACATATCTATAGCTCCCTGTCTATTGCCCTAAACTATTTGCCACCAAACAAATGAAACGAAAAAAAAACAAACGATCTGACAGATTGGTTTCCAAACTTTAATGTCTTCCTACTGCGGTAATGTTTGATACAATATGTCTGCTCCAAACCACATTGCAATGTTTTACTTCCTCGTTAATTGTGCCAATGCCTTTGCGCCAACCAATGCGTGCGTTACCGTTCATCGTTCTGTGCCAGTGTGTTTCGTTGCTTTATCGTGCTTTTCTGTTTCCGTTTCTCTTCCTTCCACAGGGTGCTGTTTTGTGACTTTTTACACTCGTAAGGCAGCTCTCAAGGCGCAGGACGCGCTCCACAACATCAAGACGCTTGTCGGGGTAAGTATTTGCCTTTATGTTGCAACCCGCAATACCAATACATCTACACAGAGAGGGATTAACCTCCGGCGGGCTTGTGTGTATCTATTTCATTCATATAAGTTTTCCAATACGAAAAAATATGTTTCATGTACTTCTGTTCTTGCTCCATAACATGCCTAAAATGCGTCATTTTATTTCGTACCCCTGGAGCGTGTGTGATTATTCGTTGAGTGTAAACCTGTATCGTTACTGTAACCGTACTTGCGTACGTAGGGACCAACGGGACAGTTGTGCCTTCCATTCGATGCTCTTGGTGTTCTCGTGTGCTTTCCGTGTCCCGGCGTGTCGTCGTACCTTCTAAATGCAGCACCCGTATACCAGCGCTTGCTGACCACATCGCAATTCCACACTCGTCTTCAATGGTGGAACCGCGGTGGAACAAAAAGTGCTTCCAAATCCGGCCAAAGAGAGCCTGACTCCATCGGTTCATTGTAAAATACATTCTACCGTGTGGCTGCCCAGCTAGTGCCTTCGAATATGACCGGCATATAAAGCCGTGCTTTTTTCCCCACACCTTACCATGGTCTGCACACTGTTTGGAATATCCAGCTTACAGATGTGACTGTAGGGCAAAGTCAGCCAAACAAATCTTTCGCTGCACTAGAGCTAGCGGTAAAAGGATGATGCTTCTTTAAACATTTATGTAGCAAAAGCAGACAGACGCAAACATACGGCGAAGGTCTGTCCGCTTACATCAGCAAAACCCCCGTCATGTGTATTCTGTGGCGATGACACTGTGAAGTGGATGATGGACGAGTGAGCTATTCGACGGTACTTATCGGTACCGCTGTACCGGCAGCTATCAACGGGCTGCCAAATCGCTATGTTTTACATTGTCGAGTGTTAAAAAAGAATTCGAAACGAATGTGGCTTTCTACGCGCGCACATTGGTAACGATGGATTTGATGTGTGATTTTTTGTATGTGTTTAAGTTGATGTCATTCACATAACTATGAAGTCGCCACTTGCTGACGGCCAGGTAGATTATGACCAATGGTCGGCCAAATCAATTCTGAAGAGCGGTATGAAAAAAAAATAACGCACACTCTCATAAAATAGTCACTTCATTCCGTCATTGCCATGAGCACTTATCACCCAGGCAGCATGAGCTAGACAGCTTATTGATGGCAGGGATGGCAAAAGCTTGAAGCTGTAGAAGCTTTTACAGGCACAGGATTAATAGAGATTTGGAATGATTTTTTAGTGACTTTTTGGAAAGCGAACGAACAAAAGAATTAAATATGGTAGTAGGACACTTGTATTTTTTATATGTACATGATAGTCTTTTGAAAGCATGCTCAATACTTCAGCTTATAAGAGCATGACAAAAACAGGTGTCAAACAAATGTGTGATTGAAAAAGAATATTTTATCATCTGCTCGCGTTTAAATAATAAGATATACACAATAATATGTTAACCGCCTAAAAGTATGCATTTCGCATGAATTAAATAATTTATTTGTATTTATTATGACTTTTGTGTAAGGATGTTTTATTAACGATGATTTCTTTTTACCCAAACTACGGCCAAAAAGATCTCCATTATATTTAAGGAAACTTTTGCATCAATTTCCGTGCTAAATACCTTGCATAAATCTCAAATGTGATGTAGCGTACGATCCGCTTGCACTGATTTCTTTACACAAAAGCCTCCAGCACACATCAAAAGGATACTATCATACAAAGCTTCCTTTTGACACGTGGAAAGTAATAACCCGTCTTTAGCATGCTTTTAAAGTTGGCCAAACATGAACACAATGAACTTTTTTCTCTCCTCTTAATGAAAAGCGCGAAACGCGAGCAAATCAAGGCTAAATCCTTGTCGCCTTCGAACCGATGGTACATCGCTTGTCAAAGCAAAACACATCCAAAGCTTCACGATGACGAGCTTTCAATAATTCATAATTATTGATTTTTCGACTCACCACAAAAAAAAAACCCTCCCAAGAACCACAGTTCACTTGGGCAGAGGAGTGGTTTACCTTGCAGGAATCGCGACTAAACAGAGAAAAGTTCAACCCCGTTGCAATAGCCCAACAGCAGTAAGGACAGCATGATGTGGCGTCAGTTGTCCTGTCAACAAAAGCGGTGTCACCGATACGGGGGCGCAACCTTGGATGGATAGAACAGGAACAGTATGGATGGTGTCATCAAATTGTTATGTTTTCTCAAATGAAAAACTTTTCCTATCCCATAGCGACATACTGTGTAGTTTTCCTAACCACTGTTACAGTGGTTTGCTCTGTGGGCAAATGGTTCGATTTAACAACTGGATCGTGTACACGAAACCTCATCCGTGTTCAAAGAAGCACACTATCGTGAGGCGCATGCACAAGTTAAAAATTGTGCCAGTGGATGAAAGGCACAATGGGAAAAAGGAAAGACTTCTAACAACGCTTCCCACTCACTGCCATACTCATCATGCAAACAATCTCCGGTAGAAATGAATGTGTTGAGAGAGTACAAAAAAAAAATCGAAACCCAGAAACGAACTTCATGTCATTATTAAACAGCAAATATTGAAAAGTTTGTCGATAGCGTGTTATACTTTCACAGTCTCAATCATCAAGGCACGTTTGTCAGAGAGGGATGATAAAAAAAAATTGAAATCGAAGATTGCAGAGCTTATGGTGCAAAGGAACAGAATATTACGACAACACAAGTTCGTTTCGCTTTACTGAAATTATGAAGTACTTACCCGTACTTCCTCGAAAAATCAGTCCATTTTACTTTTTTGTGAAAGCAAGTGCACACAAAAAAAAAAAACTATACTCAAATCTTACACGTTTGATGTAAAAGGATCGCTAAACTTAGTACTCATTTATCCCAACACCGTTTGGGTTTTCGAGTGCGAGGGATGAAGAAAGAAATCTCTTGCTGTCTTGTTGACTTCCGATTTTAGGTTGGCGCTTAAAATCTTTCATCCAACGGCAAACATCCGATGATGATTTGATCCTGTGGAGCAACAGCAGAAGCATCATTTCGCACGCGCGCAGCAAATTTTGTCGTACCGTCGTACCGAGTGCTTCTAAATCTCAATAATCAAAGCACATCGATGACTGTACTCAACATGAGATGAAGGCGAGAGCATCTAAAAAAAAAAAAACCCAACAGTCATTTGATAGCAGCACATGCATAAACGCGTGTAAGTACGTTTCGGAAACATGCTCCCTCCATCAAGGCGGATGAGGTGATTGGAGGTATTGAGGGAGGCAAAATGAAAATCCTTGAAAATCATTTACCGCACAGGCAAAGGACACGAATGAAGCTGAAGCATTTTTCGATGGAAGAGTGTTTGAATATGAGCATCATATTTCCTCCTGCAGCTGGTTCCCATCTTTGCAACTAGCAGGAGTTGATCGAAAAGAGAAGCAGCAAAGCAAAATGTAGAACGAGTTTTCCGCTTTCCCATCGATTTTCTTTGTTTGAGCTGACCACATCGTTTGCCAACGAGATCGACTTAGTTTACAACACCGAACGAACGGTACCGAACGATCCCAGGTTCTTCTTGAAATCATCGTAATTTTATATTAATACACCCAGTCTCATATTCGCATCGAGGTGCGGGCGGACGATGTTCTTTAATCTACGAAAAAGCACTGATTTTCACTTCCTTTATCACGCAGTCAGCAGATATCGGCTTGATGTGCTGGATCAGAGCGCATCGGTTCGGTCTATATTTGACTGTCTGCGTATCGCATCCGGCGAATCCGGGCATGAAAGCATCGCCACAAACTCGAAATGGTGATTGAGATATACACACAGCCGCACTAGCGCGACGGCACTTCCTCTGGGTGGGTATTAGCACCTTAGCTTCATCCCACTTTCCCCTTTCTTGCACCCGGAAAGATGGAAAAAGGTTCATCAAAGACACATTCACAAATGGGTATAGGAAAGGTGTAGTAATACTGCACCAACGAGACACGGCACGTTATCAAATGTTCGCTGTAAGGAAGGAAAATTTGCGAAAGATGAACCATCTCCCGGAGCGTCGTTTGGCGAAAAGCTTTTCACCACCTCGGGGAATCATCACAATAACCTTTAGCTGTGTG